>JAUMHE010000008.1:2407555-2420133 GCA_032359235.1 Enteromius mattozi | reverse complement strand
AATTTCTGGTTTTCCTATCTTTGTGGGGACAATTGGTCCCCACCAGGATATAAAAACATGTACACACACACACACACTCACTCACTCACACACACACACACACTACACGCACACACACACACACACACACTCACTCACTCACACACACTCACACACACACACAAACACACACACACACACACACACACGCACCAGTGCTGCCAATTGCTGTCAGTTGAAAGCAGCTAAAATTGGTAGCTAAATGTCACTAGATGACATCATGATGGCAAATTCACTGATATATATAAAGATGAATATAAATCAGTAGGCAGATGAGAACTTATAATGCTTGTCCAAGAGGTTGCTATATTTGTCCCTAAACTTCTGAAAAAGTCTCAAAAGGGGAGAAGAAGTCACTAATCTAGCTACAAAATAGATAAATTGGCAACACTGACACACACACAATAACACACGCACACACATTCACACACACACAAACACAATAACAAACACTCACTCACACACACACACTAACATATTCACACAACACACACACTCTCTCACACACACACACTAACATATTCACACAACACACACACTCTCTCACACACACACACTAACATATTCACAACACACTCATATTTGTTTCTGTGAATTGTGGAGACATTCCATAGACAAATATAAATTTTATATTGACCAAACTATATTTCTATCTCCTAACCCTAATCTAGTCCTTACAGAAAACCTGTGCGCATTCTCACACTTTCAGATTACCATTATTTACTATTTGAATCATATTTTTTCCTTTGCGTCAAAATATTTGGTTTTGCTTTCGTTCTTTAATGTATTTACACATGTATTTGGTAACTTTTGTAATAGCAATTTTTCGAGCTTCTTTAAATACATGTGTCCGCTTTCATTTTGAATTTATATTTTGAATACAGAAACATGACATATTTGAACAAATGCAAATATATAAATATCTATTTATTTATTAATTGTATGCAACTGGACAAATGTCTTCATCAGTAGATAGCAGAAAGCTGGACTGACGATCACACTAGTTAAAGCGGGTTAAACACCAGTAACAGCTGCTTCAGACTGAGACACACAGCTCATGATGCTAATGCTAACGCTAATGAACAGGGACAGAAAGCAGGACTGGGACAGACAGCTGCGACACACACACAGCTGCAGAGTTTAGACATGTTTGTTCCAAACATAATTGAGTCTCTATTGACACTAATGATGTTTACGCATATGCAATATATGCAAACGTATTCAACCGGCTGATTTTCATAACACTGTTATCATGAGATCAAAGGCTCCTCGTGAGGAACGGCTCTGGAGCAGAATTCAAGCTCTTCAGCGTCTCACTCGTCCAGAGATCGAGGCTGGCCGGACCCTAAACACTGGAGCTGATCGTTAGAAGGCTCTCGTCCAAAATGTTGCTATAAAATTAGAAGCAGACAATTCTCTAGAATATCATTATATTCTTAAACATGAAGATTTGTACTCATGAACATTACTAAAGTTCAGTAGAAGGGGGTGCCAATACTTCTGGCAATATCGCTTATCTCGGCATCCTTAATGATTTAAGGATTAATTTACTGCAGGTGTACAATAACACCAAAGGGCTCTATAAAATAACTATATTCATAGGGTGTACTAGTTAATTCTGACTGTTAATTAAGAGTGTTTTATGCATGAACTCAGAATATCTCAAGACTTTTTGCATCCAGTAAATGTGTCTTGCTTTAAGAAATACTAAGATGAGAAAGAACGTCACATTCTGTAGATTAAGACCTTCATCCAGTTTACACTCAACTAACATGGAGGCCCTGCTGAAAATAACAGCATACGCTGGTTAGCTACGTTTTGATGCTTGGATGCTGGTTTAGGCTGGTCCTTTGCACCAAGCATCAAAACATACCTAACCAGCATATGCTGTTTTTTAGCAGGGCATGTGTGTGTTTCTGCAGGCAAACAAAAAGAAAATCAGAAGCTTTCCTGTTGACAAATCCAGCTGAGCCTCTACACAGCATCTAACAGGACGAGGGGATAATTGGAATCAATGTTCGGGATTATGAGGACAAATCTTGTGTTTGATATGGCAGCGGAGCGAGCGAATGCGATCTGATCAATAGCAGTGTTTGTGCTGGATCAATGTTCACAGCAGCTCAAACTACAGGAGCTAAACGTGTAAGTGAGCCGTCGATGAGTCGATGAGATCGGGCCGGACGCCGCTGAGAAGAACCTGACCAGAGTGTGTGCTGTGTGTGTGACAGTGTCCTTCAGATTCCTGAGGTGTGTTGTGTTTTTGCTGGTGTTTGAAGGTAATACTTCTCCTATCTTCATGTTTCTCGTGACACAGATTAATTTCTGCAGTGTGATGAAGGTTAATCTCACATCATGCCTTGTCTGTGGTCTTCAGTGTGTGTGTGTGTCCTCCGGGCCGTCAGGGAATGTAATTGTGCTGATGTTAATGGTGTTTGTTCATTAAGGGCTAATGGGCTCTTCAGCAGGTGTTTGCTGATGAGGATGTCATGGAGTGTGTGCTGCTCGTCTGCTCTCGTGTGTGTCACATATGAGCGGATCGCCACAGCTGCACTGATCCATTCCAGTTTCACAAACGAGACGCTGCCGTGTGTTTTCCTTTCGACGGCAGGCGAGCGAATCACTCTGAAACACAGATAAACGCTCCTGAATGTGTTCGCAGAGACAGACCGGCGTTTGTGGCCAATTCTGCAGATTAAATGTGCTGTTGCTAATGAGCTTTAGGCAGTGAAGGATTCAGATATTGAGGAGTCATTACTGCTTCTCTACACACGTAATTGTAGAAAATCCACAGCAGCTTTCAGTGATTTCACTCGCTCCAAACGCTTGACTTCAGTAATGGACGATGAGAAGCGGGGTCTGTTTTCCTCAGAGCCATGATCTCTCTCACAAACAGCTGTAGGCTTTTTCCTTCAGTTATGTTTTATATATATATTTTAATAATGTTTTGTTTTGAGCCATTTTAATGGGTTAGTCATTGGCTAATCAACTGAATTAATAAAACTTTGAAAATGTATTATTTTTGAAATATTTCAACAATAATGTTTTTATTGTTTTTCTCAAATTCTCTGTAAAGTTTCTATTATACTAATTATTTTTATGATTTAATATGTGTCCCTGGAGCACAGAAGCAGCAGCACATGTATATTTGTAGTATTCAATATTATAGATTTTTCTTTTATGACAAAAAAACATTAAGTAAATGTATTTTTATTAGATATTTAGTAAATTAACTACTAACTACATTAAGGCCAAAAACATTGCTTTTCAGACATTGGTAACTTTTTTTGTTTTCAAAAGCATTCTGAAAGTTCACTGATTTAGACATAATTTTACTCCTAAAAACGAGGTGCATTTTTTGTCCTGTCTGTTGACAGTGTTTTCTGATTTATGGAGTATTAAAAAGAGAAACCCCAAACCCCTCATAAAACTGCTGAACCTGGCTTTATCTGATGTTTATCTGATTTATCTGTGTGCTGAAGATGCATGCAAACTAGTGCATATATAATGGATAATAGCTAATTTGCTTTTATAAACAACCCTCTTAAATCTCTATAGAATTTCACGCAGAAACATACAGTTCATCTTCGCTATATTTTATGAAAGCTTCAATGCAGTTTATTTGTCACGCTATAAGTGCAGACAGATGCTTGATGAGGTGAAAGGTCCTACACAACAGTAATAATGTGATTGAGGTGTGCGCATGTCTATACTGCTCCTCAATAATAGTTCACAAGTCTTAATTAGATTTGTGTTTACTTCAGTTATGATCCAGATTAAAGTAATCAAAACTCTGTTTTTACATGCTCGATTCTTAATCAGAGTACTGTCTTAATCATGTGGCGTTGGTAATATTGTTATTTATGTAAACATCCTCAGCGTCTGACGCATCCAAACATTTACGACGGTGAGAGCAGACGTGTTTCTCTCCTCCACTGAAGACTCATTTCTGTATCGATCATCAGACTCTTCCAACCACGAAATCCCAGCCGCGTCCAGCTCTCGCCGCGTCTCACCAAATCATCAAATCATCTCTGCCAAGCAACGCGAGCCGTGATTCCTGTCAAAGCCTCGGAAAGAAGAAAGCAATTTATCGGTGCAGTCAGCGAAAGAAAAGCCAGAAACAGGAGTCGGTCTTCAGCAGTTTTCTTTGCGTACGCAGCCTTTCTGACACCCACAAAATAAAGCACAAAATTGCGTGTCTATTTTCAGACATTAGGGCCGGATTCACGCAGAATTGTGCTGGAATGATGCATTATGGGTGTTTAATGCTGCTGCTCTCGCCGCTGGAGTCCCAGACGCATCGAATTACAGCCGTCACGATGAAGATCCAGAAAACTAGAAGTGAAGTGTGTCACTTTCAGACCGGTCAGTGTCAGGGTTAGACTTCTAATATCATTCACAAGTTCATCTGCCCTGAGGATTAATGGTAAACTTGGGTTTGTGCGTAAAGTTTTGATAAAAAGAGGCAATGTTTTGACAGTGTGTGTAAGCAGCTGACAACAACAACAACTGTAAAACAGCCAGAAGATGTTGCTGGTAAGGGTTAGGGGTAGGTGATGGGTTAGCTGAAATATTATTAACCTGATAGATGATCAACGGAAGTCTATTTAATGCATAAATATGCATACAAATATAGAAATAATAGGAATGTTATTTTGGGTTAGTCTGAATTAGTCTGCTGTTTTTACATAAACACACACACAGATCAGAAACACACACACACTCCTGCTGTGCGTCCCATGAACAGAAAACAATAAAGCGACTGGTGGGGAATTGAAGGAACTGACCCGAGGGGGAAATCTAATTATAAATTAATTTGCGGAATAGATTCCAGCTTTGAAAACCTGTGCTCACAAATTTGATTTGTTCCAATCGTGTCACCATATGCTCGTATCTCCCGCGGCTCGCGGCGGCCGACAGACGGCTTCATATCTTCCAGGAACAGGACCAAAGCATCTGAGCAACCCATCGCTTTAACTAAAGAGCGACTTCTTTAACGAAACGCCACTGAGTGTCTGACACGTTTCTCTCTTTTTTGTTCCGGTGACAGATCCACGTATTTAATATCAATTGTAATACAGTGACGAGCTCTAAATGAATCTGTGCTGATGTGCATGTTGGAAACAATCCCTGTCTCATCTAATTAGTGGCTGTTTGTTCATTAGTATGTGTGTGTTTGTGTGAGCAGAACACAGTCCTGACCTGAATGGAAACTGATATATTGATTCTGACAGCGTTTACCACAGTAAAATCTGTCTGATGTTGAAGTATATCCTAACCGCTCCTGAAGTGTCTCAATCCATCAGAGACCAGGAGAGAAGAAATGACACACACAGTTTCTGAGCCAATCAGCTGAGCCGTACATGTCATGTGACTAATGAACAGCAGCTAGATCAACATTACAGACTCGTATGTGCTCGAGGCTCTCGAGGTCAGAGAGGAATCACCAGCACTCGGTCTTATTCAAGTATTAGCTTCAATCATCGGAGGATCAATGAAGCGAGTCACGGCTGAGAGATGATCGTTATGAGAGGCGTGAGAATCACATCTCACTCTATCGACACGATCCATCTGAACATCACCCTGATGAAGATGAGCAGACTAATGAGATCCACGTCAGTCTGATACGAGCCGTATCACTAACAAACATTAAAGTGCCCCTATAATGGGTCAACAGGTTGACATGCAAGGTCAAAAACACTTTCATTGTCTTATAATATGCATTTATTTTCACCTTACTTGCTTAACGACTCCCAAACGATTCATTTTTCCAAACCTCTCCTAATCTGCAGTGATTAATGGATTGGTGTCATGTTCATCTCATCATGTCTGTAATGTCTGATGAAGCGGTGTTTGTGATGAAGGCTGCTTTGTGTACAGCGTTACCGTAGAAACCGCTCCTGAAGAGACACCTAGTGGTGAAGAATGAATCTGCATTTTCATTCAGACCAATGAGAAAAGAGCATCACGTGGGCGGGAAATATGCTAATGCTCTTTCTTTTGAGAGACAATACCTTTATAAACGGTGCACTTTCAAATATAAAACTTTGTGGATGGTTTTGTTCACTTAGAGCTGTGTTACACACTGTGTGAAATGTAATTTTCTAAAATCCATAATAGAGACATTAATAATAGAAACAAACATAAACAAACGTTCCTGCACAAGCCAGAGCCGTTGAGAATCAGAGTCGTGACACTCTTTGATCTCACGGCCGCGCGGTCACGTGGCTCACGGAGCGCTCAATAGTTCCAAACAAATATGTTTGAGTGGGTTTAAGTAGGATAGACAGCAGTTTCTATATATTTGCAGCCATTTCTAGTGATTATTAACATATCATGTGCATTGATTGTATTGATAACTACGCTGACTATGTTTTACAATCATATTTTATTCTGGGGAGTGATAAAGAGGCAGCATTAATTTTTTTTTTATATGCTTATTATTTATATTACAATAAGCATAGTACTTAGGGTAAAAATGTTTTTTCTTTATTCCAGCACAAAGAGGCAAATTAGAAGCGTTTGGTGGCCAGAAAAATAACTTTCCTATGTAATGCCATGATTTAACCACTACATGCCATTATGGCTGTTAAATATAACCTAAATAATAGCGGTCATACTATCTTATTTATTTATTTATGTTTTGCTTTTTTTAATGATCAAATACTCAAATGTTTATGTTTTGCTTTTTTAAAATGTTGTATTTAAAAAGTGCAATTATACCCATATCCCAGTATTATTTTATGACATTCATGTATAAGTGAATGTTAAAAAAGGTCAGGAAATATGGAATTAAACCAAATAAAACATTAAAATAAAGTTTACAAAACGCATAGACACCAACTGCATTCAGGGAAACTCTTTCTTGTATTCCTTTAAGAGGCAGTCTTTACTGAAACTCATTCAACTTCCTACACGGAGAGAAAGATTGCAGAAAGACTAAAAAATTATGATAACTACTTAAACCGATGCATTACATTATTTCTACTCATCTGGGCTGGGCTTGCTTGTTTGGTTTTAATATAAAAAGTTTTTGGGCAAATGTAGAAGCTCTTTTACACCACACATGAAAGGAACACGCCTCAGGCTGAAGTTAATGTAAATTCATATCTGTAGAGTAGAAGCTCAAACAAAGCTTTCAGCTGATCACATGAAGAACTTCAACACTCTTCAGCAATAAAACTGGAACACAAATATTACGGTTATTTAAAGTAATTTTTGCTTATTAGTTTGCTTGAACTGGACGTTCATAGATAAAATGGGATTAAATGCATGAAGGACATTTGTGTTATTTAACATCTTTCAATATTGTACTGAGTTTGCATGTCACTATTTTATTGGTTATGATGAATACGGAATGTGTTTTTGTGCAGGTGAGATGAATAAATACTGTAAATGTTGATATTCATGTTCACACACAACACCCGACTTCTCTCAACATGGCAACACAAGATTTGTCAGTCAATACATGGCAATTGCTGTTACTCATTTGATAAAGTGACTCTGATATGTTCTTGTAAATTAAAATATAATGTGACACTTTACTAGTTACTTGAAAAAAAGTAATCTGATTACCTAACTCCCAACACTAGCTGACACCTCTAAATTATTAGCTGGGCATGTGCAAATGAAGATCTCAGCTGTTTTTGGTCTATTATACGTGCTACACAAGGTTTTTTCTTCTGAAAAAGCAGAATGGCATTTCATTAACATCAGCGCTCTGAACATCTCTCAGTCATGCTGAGCTGGTCATGAACATGCAAAGCACATGTACTTTAATAGAAGTGAAATCTGTGCAAATATGAAGAGCTGTGCGCTTGCTCCATAAAAAAAAACACATGTGTAAGCTGAAAAAAATCAATGTTTCTGCTCATAGAATAAAAACAATCACAGCAAAACCCAGGAGAAAAACAAGCATCACATCACTCATTCATTTCTACGGAGGTCAAAACAACAGCAGCTCGAACACAAACCTAGCTCTCTTTCTCTCTTCACACTGTTCTTACAGACCTTATAGACAAATAATGCTTGGCTTCACACTTCAATCAATATCCTTCAGCTCTGTGTTGACCCAACTACTAAATGACCTGTAGTTAACTAATAGATGAGAGCTGATGTTACAGAATAATCCATGAATGCATCATTTCAGTTCCCAAACTGAATATTTAAATGAGGACGAGGCAGAATTAATATTCGTACTGTAAAGCTGCTGAGATAATGTCTATTGAGAACTAGAGCACTATTGAAATAAACTGATCCTGTACATTAACCCTTACTGTCCATACAATTGTGTTCATCTGCAAAACGCTTTTAATTTAAATATAAATGAACAAATAATAGAATTGCTATGTTTATTATTTAGTCCTGCCTTTGACTCTGTTTAAACACGGTGGTGTTTACTATGATCCGTGATGTTTCGTGGTTGTTGTTCTTGAGGCTCTGTTCTTCAGGAAAAGTCTCCTGTTTTTCCAGCATCTTCTGCACATGTGATCTCTTCCCACTAGTTATTTAATAATGTTGAGATCTGTATTTCTCACTGAGAACGACTCAAACAGAGTTAATATAATTCACAGATGCTCAAGACACAAACATACTGCAATAGGAGCCTTTGAACAGTATTGTTCTAATTTTGTCCAAAGATCTTAGTTTTCATTTATTACTGTCCTTTAGAAGCTACAGGATGTATTTGCATATTTTTATTTATAGCAGATGTTTCCCAGAAGATCAAAGAAGCTCAGTGTGTGTAAGTTATATGATGCAGCGACGGGCGGCACAGAGACCAGGTGGATTTATACCTGACCTTTCGCTCTAAAGATAAGAGGAAGTAAATACCATTAAAAGGTCACCTGCTGACCCGAACGGCTCTGTGCTTTTACCGTCCAGCAGCCGTTTGTCTGGAGTGAAGTCACGGGACCAGACGGATCTCCCATCAGGCCGTGTTTGTTGTTCCTCAGGGGTCTTATTCATCATGTTCTCCTGCGCTTCCACCTTCAGTGTGTTCCCTCGTGATGAGAGCAATACACCCGCCGTCACACCCCACTGCCACAGATTAGTCCTGATCACAGCAGAGAGATCCACACACACCACAGCCATCTGGACCTCAGCGGGACGGCACACACACACACACACACACACACACACATCTCTGCACACAGATACTAAAACATACATCGCCAGAGTGTTATTAGAGCAACTATTAATCTGTCGTGTAGAAGAGCCCATCTTTCTGATGGACAGATGTAAATGAGTTCAGAACACACGCACACACACTTCAACAACCAGATGCCTTGAGAAAACCTTCAGAGAAACCTCCTAAACACAGAACTCAAGAGCTGAAGAAGAACAGCGAGAACAGAGAAGGTCAAAAACACTTCCAACCAGAAACACTTCAAAGAAGCAGTGAAGAAGAGTGACTTCTGCCTCCAGAATCCCAAACGAGAAGGAGTCTCAAGTCAAACAGCAGATGAGCAGAGGAGCATCGTGAGGCGTTTCTTACCTGAGCCACGCTTGGACACCACTTTCAGACTTCTGATGACTGTGGCATACAGCAGGATCTGCAGAGGAACCCGTGATCTCATGTTCACCGTGTGATTCTCCTGCAGAGACACAGAAACACACACACACGAGCGTCACACTCCTCCGATCCAATTACAACACATAGCACCTCAACGACCTCGGTCTCTACTGGGTTATATGTGCGTTTATCTCTATCTGTATACAGCCAGGGGCTTCAGTCTCTCTCTCTCACACACACACACACACCAGATGTCCATCTCTGTGTCCACAACACATTTGTTGAAGTATTCTCACAGAAACCCAGCGCCTGCCAAAAGCGAAGCCACAGATCTCTGATTCCCTGTTCAATATTTCCTGCCAGAACACATCATATGCTGCAAACATCTGCAGACGTGCCCTGAAATGACATCCACGCACCAACAGGACACCCTCAGGAAGACAAATTATGAAAAAACAATGAGACAATAACACGTATGAAAGAACAGATGGTTGTCATTACACAAGAGAGATTTGAGAGACACACACACACACACACACACATATATATATATATGATTCTTTTTCCAACTCATGCATGAAGCTCAGTATACATTATTTGTAGAGCCACTGTTAGATCGCTAGTACCAACTCCAGTGTAAGGCTAAAAGGAGCTTAATGATTTAATTTTTATACCTGAACTTGTATTTAACATAACAACAATTTATTAGAAACATTTTAAGTTACTAATATAATGCTTATATTTCCTCAAAGAGCAGCTACAGAGACGAGCAAAGAACATTTACTTTAAAAACACAATGAACAACAAAACTCCACTGTGTCAGCGAAATCGTGATTGGTTATAATGCACTGTAAAAACACAGAAAAATAAATATAATGCTACAAATAATCCCTAATATTAATTAGATAGTATTACTAGCCTGATGATGATGATGATAACAATACTAGTCTGGCTACTGTCAAAGGCATCAGTCACAGGTGATATACTATACTATCAACACTATCGTCTCTCACCCATCTAATAACTGCAGAACTCTTTGTCACTTTTGATCTGAAAAGGTTTCAGCTTTCAAATGATGCCAGTATCATAATCAATAAATGTGCTGACTCATTAATGTTTGGTGACAGATCATCTCTTTACTACTAGTTATAGCACCAAAACAACATGAATGAACATCAGAAGAAACAGAACTCCCTGAAATCAATCATTAATCACATCATCTATCAATCAGTGTTTCAGCGTGTCCCATAGATGACAGTAAAACAGCTTCAGATCAGTAATGTCAGAAAAGACATTCAGTGTCCATAAACTGGGTATTTACCTAAAAATAACTCTAGAGACAGAGAGGATTATGAATAATATACGCACTAAATTCATTTTAAGAATCTTTTTTTCCTTGAGAAAAACTGATGGCTACTATACCTGGTATATCCAAATGAATCAGTATCAAACAGAATATAATTGAAATTAGATTAAATGAATCCTATGAATCAAACTGTAATCATGAAATGTGTGTCAATATACACTTCACAGTGTACACACACACACACATAATTGATGAATCATTTTGATTTTCCCTTGTATATTGGTAGCTCTGATCCAGCCGATCAAATGTTCAACATTATTTTCTGTTGTTTTAATGCAAAGTGAAGTTTCGTCACACTAGTAAAGCTGCTTGAATATAACTGAACTGAGAGACAGAGAGAGAACAGAAGAACCCAATATTCCTCATTTGTATTTCACTTTGGATAAAGGCATCTGCTGAATTACTAAATGACCAGAACTCAAACGAACCCATCACTAGAGTCAGAAATAGCACACAGACTAAATCCTTCACACACTCTACAGGCTGGTCTGCACTGGTTCGGGTTCATCCTGCCGGCGTGAGTCCTTCATCTCATCTCCTTATTGCACAAAAGCCAAAGTATAAAGTGTGTTGTTTTCCACGTGCCAAACATACTGTAACAGTTTGTAGCTCCCCATGTTTCCGGTGTGTGCGGCCCCAGATGATCTAAAGGATCGCGTCTAATGCATCGGAGACGCGCAGCACATTAACACGGATTAACGGCTTTAGCGATTCCACAGAAATCGCCGTCCGACAATATGACATTCTGAGCCACATGCAGCATCTAAATATGCACAGCATCCTTCTGGTGTTTCCAGGGAAACGCTGGCGTCGTAATCATTGTGACGGGTCTCAGATTGATACCTGCACTTCACCATGCTTTCCAACCAAAAACACGGCCTGGATCTCTAGACAAACTCACAGACCAGAGTCTAGCTTTCTGTGTGTCTCGCTGGCTCAGGAAAGGAAGAAGAGAAGCACATCAGATCGCTTCTCTGCATCTTTAGCTTGTCTTCGCTTCTTTTAGCTCCTATTACACACAGCCAAATTCTGTTGTGCATTTAGAGACGGTGCCAAACAGAAGAGAGAGAGAGTCTAGAGGTTCCACCGTCTCTTTCTCTCCTGTTTGTGGAACTGAGTGAAAAATTGATGTGCCAGCTGCCTTTGCCAGTCATTAACATTTCTATTTGAGAGAAACTGTAGCGAGAGCCTCCATCTCTACCTTCAGCTCACCCACGCAAAACCTCAGCTGCTGCATCCTGAATTATTCTGTTTGGCATTATCTGCTATAACACATCTCAGAGGTGAGCCGGAGAGAGATGCCTGATGCTCTGTTTCTATTCAGATCAGCAGCGTTACAGTCACGCTGGCAGATGAGCATTTGACTGAAGGTCAGAAGAGCCTGTAACCTCAAACACACACACACACACCAATCTTACACTAAACACTATGAATTATACATACACCTCCAGCTGTTCTCACTCAGTGTCTCTGTACTAGGGCTACACGATACATCGTTTCAGCATCGTCATCGCGATGTACGCATGCGCGATAGTTACATCGCGGCAGTCACGATGCAGGGCAAAATAAAAAAAAAATTCTATGTGTCTGATTTAAAAATGTACTTTCTATATTTCTAAACTTTCTATTCACGGATCTATATTTGTCTAATATAATGTA
>JAUMHE010000008.1:2379408-2392575 GCA_032359235.1 Enteromius mattozi | reverse complement strand
AAATCACCTTCATATTGTAATACCTGTCATACCCATGTCATTATACACATTTGTGTCCTCATAAACCACATAAACATACACTCATGCACACACACACACACACACACACGTGTAGGCCACTTTGCATCAACAGGACATTAAAAGTTGATGTTTGTAATGATCTGGGATTCTGATGGGTGGCACTGAACGAAGCCAGTGAGTGATGTTCCTTCTGTCCAGCATGTTGACCGGTGATTTCCGAGCACTCTCAGCGGGTCTGCTGTGATGTGCATGGCTGGAATGGACTGGACTGGGATGTTCTGGTGTGTGTGGAACGTGAGGCTCATGAATGGCTCTTGTTAGATTCCTTGGACGCCGCTGGCCTCTGAGGCCCCTTCTGTGAGGGGAATTTCGATGAAGGGCTCCGACGCTGAAGAAAAGAGCCCTCAGAGCCTGAGTGGGCCCTCTGTCCTCTCCGTGTCAGAGACGCAGGACAAACGTGACTCCGTAATAAATGAAAAGACGGACAAACGCAGCTTTGATAGTGACGAAATTAAATCGGTTCCATCATCTAGAACCGTAAACACACAGAGAAATCCAGCCAGCGCTAGAGCCCAATTCAAAACCAGGAGTACGCATGTGTTTTAATAAGAGCAAAGTAAAAACTAGGGGGATAAAATATGACATTAAACAATGCACACTAATTTGCATTCTATGTACAAAAAGAAAAAAGAAAAGAAAGAAACGAGTAGATGAATTGTGGGGATTTTTACTTGAGATGAATAGCAGAAGTGCCCCAATCTACTGCTTCAGTACATTCCTTTCTGAAGTAAGCTTAGTAAATAAAACAGATTATAGCAATACATTTTACCAAAAAATCTTAGTTATTTAAATATGTTGATGCTCTTTAAAAATATTTTTCTGAATATAAATGTATATACAGTAAAATATTGCTTATTTTAAGGTGTCCTTATTACAGTGAAATTATATATTTAAGTAATCTACTGTAATATCAATTAACTACATGTACTTACTATATGGGTAGGATTAGGGTTACTTGCATTATGTAATTACGCATAATTTATTTATTATCATAACAGTAAGTACATGTAACGTGTAACAAGGACACCATAAAATAAAGAGTTACCAGATTGTCTTTACCCGTCGTTCACAAGCTGCCTAAAGAGCTGATTTATCCTTGATTAACAAATACATTTGCAATATTTGCTTTGTACAATTTATTATAAGTAAATATCACATGATCATGTGCACGTTTTGTGCATACAATCCGAAATCTGGAAACATTGTAGAATAAAATAAAAACTAAAAGGCTTTCAAAGCACATGAGCCAATATTTTATTCACAATAGAACAGAGAACATAACGCATGTTTAAACTGAGACGTTTTACACTTATCAACTAAATGAGCTCATTTCAAATTTGATGCCTGCTACAGGTCTGATTCAGCTGGGAGAACATCTAGCAACTAATTAAGTTAATTGACCTCGCATCTGTAACATGATTAGCTTTAAAAGTGGTCTCTCAGAAGTAAAGATGAGCAGAGGCTCTCCAGTCTGTGAAAGTGTGAGTAAAAAGATTGTGAAATACTTTAAAAACAATGTTCCTCAACATCTTCATCTACAGCATAACATCATCTAAAGATTGAGAGAAGCTGTAGAAATCTCTCTGTGTGTGTGTTAGAGACAAGGCTGAAGATGTTTGTTGGATGCTCGTGGTCTTCAGGCCCTCAGGAGACACTCATCACTCATCACATGATTCTGTCATTGACATTACTAAATGGGCTCAGGAATACTTCCAGAAACCACTGTCAGTAAACACAATCCTCCGAGACATCTGCAGATGACAACTAAAGCTCTATTATGATATAAGAAGCCGTATGTGAACATGCTCCAGAAGCTAGTTGTGTCCTGTGGGCCAAGGCTCAATTAAAATGGACTGTTTCAAAGTGTTTAATGGTCAGACGAGTCAGAATTTATCACTCTTGTTGTAAATCATGGACGCTGTGTCCTCTGTCACTTCAAGAGTGCTTACAGATGTTTGCTTTTGAGTTTGGAAATAAGAGGCAAAGTTTTGAAAATGTGTGTAAGCAGTGGAAAAAAACCTGTTACCATTTACCACAAATAAAGCTAAAAAACATGGTTACTATGGCAACCACATAGTTTTACCACGGTGTTTGTAGCAAAATGGTGGATGTACAAATTGTAATCAATATGCAGAAAAAAACATGGTTTTACTACAATGAAACCATGGTTAATTTTCGTGAGGGGAAAAATCAGCACTAATGCTGTGGTTTTCTGGAGAAGGCCAGCCATCCATCCACTAACTCAAGACATTTCCACCCTGATCAGCGTCAGCAGGGCACCGGACGAGTAATCGCTCTAGCACCGTCTCTATCGAGGGTGAAAGGCCTGTCATGAACACAAACAGTCAACGATCATCAAAATAGACCGTGTCATTATCGTATCATCCACTTCAACAACGAAGCCAAGAGTGCAGTCAGAGCTTGAGTGCTGCTTTCTCAAGTGAAGCTTTGCTTGATTTTCAAGAAGGCTTGATTCTCAGAACCACAGGTTGATGTTTTCAGGTTCCCCTGCAGCAGAGACACAGAGCCCTGGGAGCTTTATCTTGATGGATCACAGGATTCCTCTGGGTCTTCTGACAGCTTCAGCTTCATGACACATTGAGACTAACTTATTTCCTCTTTTTGACACTCGGATCAGATCGTGCATTTCAGTCAAGAGCCACAGTGCAAGACCTTAACTCTTTCCTCGCCAGCGTTTGTGAAACAAGTCACCAGCGTTTTTGCAGCTTTTCAGGTAAATTTCATAGACCCCAGAACATTCTGCTGCATGAATACATGAACATGTACTGTAATACATCTGTACTTTCAAACTTAATTATATTCTAGCGTCAAATATCGTATTTTTTAGCAACACTTGAATGTAGGTAGATTTAATAAAAAGCAACATTTTGTGCAAAAGCTAAGAAAATCAAATTTTTATCAAATGCTACATCTGGATTATATTCAGTATATAATCAAAGCAAAGCTGCAGTAGATGTCTTCCATCAGTTCTCCCAAAGCTTGTCGAGGCCTTTAACACTTTTAATAATACACAAATAGAAATGTCATTCGGGAGATGTGTAATATACTGCAGTATACAGGAGGCGCTAACAGTGAACACACTGAAACACGGACATTTCTGTAGAGATGTTCAGATATGACACCAGCTTTAGAAGGAAACAATTCCAGATTCTCTTATATTTCTGTTCACTTTTGTTCTATTCCGTCGTAAGTGTTCTCGCGTTTAACTGGTGACCACTTCAGAAAAAATACATCACTACTGTATGTTAGCTTGACCAGGACTGAACCCTGAAGAAAGCGCTGGAGCAGCAGTGCAGACGTAGATTCAGTTACTGCAGGTCCAGGCCAGCAGAATTCATTTGAATTCAGTTATAGAGTTGGCTGTAGAAAGCCAGAGGCCTTGATCTCGCGAGCCCGGAGCGACAGGCGTATCCACTCGCGTGTCTTCTGCATTCAGCGCGGTGACAGTGAAGCAGCGAAGAAGAACTCCGGCGAATGATGCAGCACTGTGTGCCTTTGTTTGGTAAATCTGGTGAATTGGATTCCTTTGTGATGAAGCACACACTGTGAGAGCTAGCGGATCGGAGGACGGCAGTACATCACCGATTATACAGAGTTATTTCTGACAAAAGCTTTTTCACCGTCTAACAGCATGCAGATGCTTGAGATCTCAAATTTGGGGTTTTTTAAGGGTTTACAAGAGGCCAGCACCTGTTTACACGGTCAGCCTGCTTTGCAAAGGCTGTTTTTCACAAATAAAACAGTCGTGTGAACAGCATCTATTACTGTTTACTGATGCTATCTGTTGCTTTTTCACTGCGTGTAAGAATCTACCACTATTTACCCGTCGAAACTGCACTCAGTGGTCATGACATACATGTTTTACCCAAAACAATACTACATACAGTACTTGACCCATGCTGGTAAAATGAGCTGGAATGATCAAAAAAGATTTTTTATTTTCACATTCCATATTAAAATCTGTGTTAGAACTTGTTAGAATCGGACCAGAAATGAGTGAGCTAGCCGTCTGAAGGTGATATAACCAGCAGAGTTGATTTAAAGAAAAATCAAGTGTGTTTTCTGTAGAAACCAAAGCAAATTTCTCATGTCATGACCCCTTTAAAACAAATCTGCCTTTAAAACTGTTAAACTCAGCCTTGGCCGTTTGAAACCAGAGTTAAGTGATCTAAATCCAGTACTGTTATCATGTACAGGATCATCGCTGCGCTAGTTTAATAGTTTGAACACGTCTGCTCAATACTGGCCACTGACACTTCTGCTCGGCGTCTGAGACTCAATACTGGACTTGAGTTGTGCTGAGGTTTTCATCGGCGACGCATGCCAAGCTTTACATTCACTTTAATTGATCGCAAAAACTCATCCAACAGGGAGATCACTGGTAAAAACCACAAAAGATCCTCAAGCACATGAAGCCTCAATTAGGAATAAAACAGATGAGCTCAGACACTCAGGATGAAGCCGTCTGAGGCCTGCGTATCGAAGGTAAATTAAACATCTCGTTAGCCAATCAAGGCACTGTCGTGATGTCACGGGACGATGGCGAGTCCCACGAGAGGCATAAAGCACTCAAGCGTAATGAATGCAGACGGCCCGGCGTTCCTCAAGAACAGCAGCGTGAAGATGAGGCTAGGATTGGGAATAATGATGAGAGAAGGAGAACGGCTTCATGACGTCACACTAATAAATGAGTCAGACCTGGAGATATGGCCAAAAATTATCATGACAATCATGTTTTTCATAGCAGTCGATATCCATTTATCAACATTTTTGCTCCAGAGTTACAGCTGTAGACACCAGACTGTTAATTGTGGTTTTAAAATACTCTTTATGATCACACTTTAGAATTTTTTACACTTTTCCAGTCATTTTTCCTTAAAATAAATATTGCAATAGAAATGTAATTTCTTAGTTTCTAGATGTTCTATCAGAACAGGTTTGTGTTTCCTGATAATATCAGTAATAATATTACAAGCAGTAACTTGAGTTGCAGATGTAAATTTAGTAGTGCTGTCGAACAATTAATCGTGATTAATCGCATCCAAAATAAATATAAATTAATAAAGAAACAGAAAATAATAATTGTTGTTTACATAGTATATATGTGTGTGCTATGTTTTTTATGTAAATACAAGAACATACAGTATATATTTAGAAAATATTCAAATGTATATATTTATATTCACATTACTTATATTTTGTCAAATATATACATGCATGTGTAATTATATATAAATAATAAATATAGACGTGTGATAAACTGTTTGACAGAATCCGTAATCCCTTAATACAAATAATACACTAAGATTCGACACAGCTGAACCCTAACCCTGGCCTGAGAAACTATATTGTGAAGATGTGATTATCGCAGAAGAAGGAGGCGCTGCAGGAAACTGGAGGACACTGCATAAATTATTTTATATTATTTATTATTAAGTTGAGTTGGTTTAGAATAATACTCTGTAGGATGTCATTCGAGTAATAATGTCCAGAATTAGAATTAGCATTCTTAATTTTATGTTGAAGCTGGCTAATATTGGCACAAACTCAAAGTTTTAAAAACTACAAAAACATGACTCACATGCTGGAGCACAACAGCACAGGTATAATTAAAGTAACAGCCAACAATACACAAGGTTAAAATTATTGACAAAAATCATTAAGATATTAAGTACATTTATTTTCAGTAGATATTTAGTAAATGTCCTCCTGTAAATATATCAAAAAGTAATTTTGAATTAGTAATATGCATTGCTAAGAGCTTCATTTGAACATCTTTCTGAATATTTCTATTTTTATTGCTCCCTCAGATTCCAGATTTTCACACGTGTAGTTAAAGATGCACTGTACTATTCAGCTACACTCAAAAGCCTCTACTTCTTCTTCACAAAAAACACCTACTTTTAGGGCACAGTTTAAACAGACCAATTGAAACGCAGTAATTTGTCGCACACATATCAGAAAAGTAGCCATTCTAAAATTGACCGTTATTACTAGTGAGATAAAAATGACTATAATTTCCTTCTTTCTTCAGAATGTAATGGTGACTTTTCTTAAAAGTATGTAGCCTCAGTAATGTACAGTTCACTTTGAGGCAAGACACAGAAACGCTGTGAAAGTTTCAGGACAAATAAACGAGCACGAGACACTTTTAACACAGAAAACAGCTGCTAGAAGATCAGATATCTGCAGTGTCATGAACGGAGATGATGAGGAGATCTCACACAGTTCTCACAGGAGAACATCACGATGAGCTGAATCAGTTTCTGGCTCCATCATTATCCTGCACCTGGAGTTTGAGCAGGAGGAGAGGAAAGCTCTGCTGCCTGATTATTTGTTGACTTTGGTAGCGTGCTGATGACCGTCTGATTGGACGCCGGTTATGGGTTTATATGGTTTTGATTGCACACATAAAGCAACTGGAGAAGGTTGTGACGACCTTGTGGAGATTTAACGACAGCAGCTGTGCGTCGCTTCCATAAAGAGTTCTGTTCGGGCATCTGGTGCGCAAATGAATAATCATCAGACAAGGCTTTAATAAAACACATAAATATGTAACCGCAGGTGGAGGAAGACGAGCGGAGCTTTATCTGAGGTTGGTTTAGTGATGCCTGATTGGCAGTGGCCTAGATTCTCCGTCGTCTCCAGACCGTCCCATTTCTGCTGCACGACGCTCTAAAGTGTGTCAGTCTGTCCCTGGAATATTTGGCAAAGCGGAGGAGCTTTTTCTGCCCCCAACGATTCTTCTTCTCTGTCCGTCCCTCTCTCACACACACACACACACACACACACCCAAAGAGTGAGATCGTGTTGAGGAGTAAAGTTAGTTCATCGCTCAGAATCAGTTCTTGAGTCTCAACCCATCAGAAGAGTTTATTTTGTCTCTGAATACTGACTATATATAGATACCATCTGGAGCTGCATTAAAGGTTAAGAGCAGTGTCGGGTCTAATTGGTTACTAAGTGCTAATTAATACAACATAAATAAATAGGGATTACTCTTACTTTTCTGTTACTTCTTATGTAACTGAACTTAATACAGTGTATAGAACATTTATAGTGCATTAAAGATCCAAATTTAAAGTCTAATATTAACATGCATGATCTTCATAAGAATACTGTTAACACTTTAGTGTCCAGCTGTCACATATTGATGTCTTATTCTGCAAGACCTTATTCTAAATCCTTAACCTACTTAAGTATTAATAAACAGTAGTTAGTATATTGAGGAAAAAGTCATAGTTAATGGTTAGTTAATAGTGACTCTAATCTAAAGTGTGACCAGAATAATTGACGTAGTTATCTATTATTTATTTGAAATAATTAAAAGAACAGTTTCGTGTCTACACTCGTATCATTAACTTGTCGAGGTTGATTTAGGATTTAGAAAGTCATTAGTAATAAGTAATTAAATACTTTTTGGATAGAGTCATTTGTACAGTAATCTAATTACACTGTTGAAGATGTAATTAGTAACAAGTAATTAATGAATTTTTTAGAATAGCTTACCCGACACTGGTTAAGACTATACCTAAAAGTTAGTCATCTAATTTTATTCTTTAAGAACAAATTAAAACATTAAAACATAGATTAGTCTAATCTGAATCTAAAATATAAAATATATTTGGTAAACTGCTAGTTAGTTAAACTAGTTCTGAAGACACTGTATTAACATAGAGACTAGTTTTATGTAACTGTTCTAGATCTGTTGCTCTGAATCTACTCGGGAAAATATTCATTATTTAAATTCATTTAGCTACTCAAAAAACTGCTTCTTTAAACGCCTTAAACAAGACATGAGATGCTTTTTTTGTAAATCTAATGAGGAAAAAATATTTAAAAGGATCATCAGATTATTTAAAAACATTACTACTTTAAATATCCTATAATTAGTTGTTGTGGGGTTTTTTTTTTTTTCATTTTAATTCAATGAAATAAAAAAATACTGATCCATTAAATATCTTTAAATATCTTAAGAATTCTTCAACAATTTAATGAGGAAAACATTAGGGAAAAAAGGAATATTATCATTATTTATTTAATGTATTTTGTATTTAATAAATGTTACGTTAGATAAAGTGCTTTTTTGTCATTAAATGTGATTCAGGAACAAACAAGACACAAGTATAAAAGAAAAGAAAATATAGTTTGTACATCAAAGAATGCTTTTCACATTTCAGTTTTTCATAAGTTGCACGTATATTTTACTCTAGAATATTAGCCCGGACTAGAGAGTTTATGGATGTGGAGTTAGTTACGACTAGTTTATCTGAGCATTTCTTTCTGAACTTGATGACTGCTGTGAAAAACAGGCAAATACAAAAGCAACCAAAACGACTGCAACTCAACACTTCGGTCTGCTTTTTCTAATTCTTAAAATAAAGAAATGAGTAAAAAGAGATATGCACGAGCCCTGATCGTCACGCGTTTCCATGACAACCATTAAAAATCACCTCATCTCCAGTCATTTCGTGAAGCTTAACTCCAAATTTGCTCTCTTTTAAAAGTCATAGTTAAACTTCAGGTTTTTATCACTCTTGCGAAATTGGATTAATTTGCAGCCTAAATGGAGTTCCATGCCATGCACAGAAGCGGTGTAATAAATAGCCAAAATCTCATTTAAATTGCAATAATAATTGAAGCACGGTCCCAGCGATTCATTGTGAAATAATGATGTCTCTTTCAACTTCCATTACGCAGTTTGATTTTTATAATGATCAAAGCTGTTGAGTTTCTTCATCACATTCTCTCAGAAAAGCGCTTCGTTTCTAAAGCGGCACAGATTTGAAGCTCAAAAGATAGGATCAAATATTCACTTTTGAATGGCATGAAAATAGTGCATCCATAAAATAAAGAGAAAACATGTACTATGAAGAGAAGTGTTAAGAGCATGCTGGAATAACATGAGCGGGAGCGGAGAACGTCTGCAGATGCGTTTCTGAAGATCAGATTTTCAATCTTCTTCATTAACATAAGATAAAAGATGCACACAAATACACAGTAGATCCTGGTGGAAAACAGACAGAAAAACACTGCGTTTTCTGCCCAGTATGTCTGAGAAAGTTTCTGTTTTACATCCACATGATCAAAGCACTCATATATGGAACATAATGCTTGACAAATCAGTTTAACAAATCATTTACACATTTAACTTTCACTGTATTTGTCCAGTACCGTGCTACAGCCTCCATACACCAGTGTGTGTGTGTGTGTGTGTGAAGCTCCTCTGAGGAGAATCTGATCAGATTACAGCAGGCCCTTATAAACATACACCAGTGATGGAGGAGATAAAGAAGCCCTGTAGACCCCCAGAACACACACACGCTGATCTGATACTGATACACACTACAAGAGTTTATCTGCTACAGTTTAATGTATCAGCAGGAAACACAAGCAGATCTGACACACACACACACATTCACACACAAACACAGACACACTCACACACACACACACAGACAGACACACACAGACACAAACACACACACACAAACACAAAAACACACACACACACAGACACACTCACACACAGACACACACACACAGTCACACAGTCTGGTTTGCTATCCTAATGGGGACTCTCCATAGGTGTAATGGTTTTTATACTGTACAGACCGAATATTCTATTGCCCTACACCAACCCTACACCTAAACCTACCCCTTACAGGAAACTTTCTGCATTATTAGATTTTCAAAAAACTTAATTCTGTGTGATTTATTAGCTTCTTTGCCCATGGGGACCTAAAAAATGTCCCCACAAGGTCAAAATGTCTGGTCTTCCTGTCTTTGTGGGGACAATTGGTCCCCACCAGGATATAAAAACATGTACACAAACACACACACACACAAACACACACACACACACACACACACACACACACACACACAAACACACACACACACAGACACACAAACACACACACAGACACACTCACACACAAACACACACTCACACAGACACACACACACACACACTCACACACACACACACACACACACACACTCACACACAAACACAGACACACACATACACACACACACTCACACAGACACACACACTCACACACACGCACACAGACACACACACACACACAGACACACACACAGACACAGACACATATCTGCAGACACGCGCACACACACTCACACAAAGAGAGATGTGCGCATACACACACACAGAGACACAAACAGACAAATACTCACAGTTCATAATATAGGTTACAATAAATACTATGTTGTTTTTAAATGATTTTCACTGATTTATCTCACTTCTGAGTTTGCGCACATCCAAACACTATTGTTTTCTCTTTGCTGCTTCATTATTATTTATTTATTTATTTTCATTTGTTTTAAATGTTTCATGTTTAATTGCATTTGTATGTTTTTATAGTTTTATTATCTGGCCAAAGGGCCTGGAAATTATCCAGCTGCCTAATAAATAAATGTACAGAAATACCAACAAATGCATATTGTCATTGTAAGTACTGTAAATACATGACCGTCTGTCCATCAGCAGCTCATCAACGTGTCTCAGTAACGAGAGTTTAACCATCAGCCAGTAAGGAGCTGGTCCTGAACTCATCTGACCAGCTTCACCTCTGTGAACTCTTCACAGTCAGACTAACCTAGGAATAAACACTCCGTTACTTTACTTAAATATGAATAATTTCCTGCGTCGCATTAATTTAAGATGAGTTTTTTCCAGCAGCGTTAACAAGAGACTCGAGTTCAGCACGCAAGGAACACCAAGTTGATGAAGAACAGAGATTAGAGCTTCTCTTCATATTTACATTTTATTGTGATACTTCCAGCTTTCATGTTCATTTTAGTTAAAGTTTGAGTTTGTGTGTGTGTCATATTAGTTTTGTTTATTTTGAATGCCTATATAGTTTTAGATATTTTCATACAGTTTGTTTCAGCTGCTAACACACATTTTTATAACATCACACACTAATCCAAGAACTGCATACAAAATGTAAAACAAAGAACTGTTTTCAAAACATCACAAACACATCTAGATGTGAGCGTTATAGAGAGACCTGTGTGTTGTGTTTTAGAAAAATTGTGTTTTATGAATCTGAAAACTGAGTCAAACTGAGAGTGAGCTTACACACACACACATGCTGTTGATTAGAGAACATGGTTAGCTGGCCAGGACTATTGGTTTGCACCATTGAGCCCTCCGCTCGCCCTGCCACGGCTATGGAAGCCGTCCTTGTCATGTCAAGTTACAGCCACGGAGGCCGTTGAACTCTCGTCTTGCCCTGCCATGGCCAGAAGGGCCGCCATTGAACTCTCATCGTGCCTAGTCCTGGCCACGGAGGCCAATGAACTCTCGTCTTGCCCTGCCATGGCCATGAGGGCCGCCATAGTACCCATGCCTCACCCTGCTACGGCTAAGGAAGCCGCCCCCTAGTCTTCATTATGTCTCGTTATTGCCACGGAGGTTGCTGAACCCTAGTCTTGCTCTGCCACGGCCATGAGGGCCGCCATGGAACCCTCGTCTAGTCATGGCTATGGAAACCATTTCTGAGTCCTTGTCCTGCCCTGTCATGGCCACGGAGGCCATCGTCAAATTCTCATTGGTGCCCTGTCACGGCTATGGAGGCCGTTTTAGAACTCTCAGACTGTCCTGTCATGATCTCTGAAGCCGCCATTAACCTCTTTGTGTTCGGTGTTCCACCCTGGGGCTCCTTGACTCCACCAGTTGCTGCACCCTGGATGGTGTCTGTTCCACTCGTTTCGCCCTGGAGGGCCTCTACTCTGCCTGCACCGCCGTGGCTCTCAGCTCTATCTGGATTGCTGTGGCCCCATGGGCTACTATCTCTGCTCCATGACCCAGGCCCATCACTACTACACTGTCTGCCACTGCTCTATGACTTTGTCTCGGTTCCCCTGCATGGGCCTGGCCCTCCATCCCTCTCCCCATTTTGCTGCCGCTCCGCCTCCCTCCTAGACTCTCCCGTTCCCAATTAGGAATGTCTGGAATCCGCTCCTTAGGAGGGGGGACTATGTCATGATCACCAGCTGGAGTGCCCATGAACTCCAGTAGAGGGCACTCCACCCCGGACTCCGTTATGTGTGTGTTAGCCCTGTCATATTTAGGTCTTTTATTGTAAAATGCGTCTCCCATTGTGTCTGTGTTCCCATGTCGTGTTCTAAGGACTCTTATTATGAAGTGTGTTCTCCGCTGTTTTAGTGCTCCCCTTGTTCTGCCTCTGTTCACTTGTTTGTCTCCATAGCAATTGATCAGCTCCGCCCCCTTGTCTCCACTTTAAAAGCAATTTGTGTTTGTTAATCTAACCGCTCAGTATTGAGTGTTTATCCTCCTTGCAAAGCGTTTCCTAGTTCCTTAGTCTTGTCTTGTTTTTTCTGTGAGTTTTCCTGTGTTTTGATCTCCGCCTGGTTTTTGGTTTCTGCTCTGTTTTGCCCCTTTGGATACTGTTTGCTCCTCAACCGACCCACGCTATCCCTCAGGATTATTTGTGTTTTCCTCCACCATTCCTGTTTGCTGATGTCTGACCCTGCCTGTACGACTATGTTTTCCAATAAAGCTTTGCAATTGGATCCACGTGCCGCTCATGATGAATGAAGACACTCAGCCAATCAGAGAGCTCCAAGCCCTGCAGGAACCAATCAGAAGCGTCCTGCAGCTCCCTCGCTCCGGCAGAGACAAATGAGAGAGAAACACAGCAGAAACTGACCTGATTTGAGCAGCTGTGGAGTTTAAACTGTGAGTTAGGGATGGCACGGTTCATGAAAAAAAACCGAACCGTTCGGTTCGCTTGTCTCTGTTCGGTGCATGCATGCGTCGTACGGTTCGACGGTTCATGACATGCGCAATGTAGCTTCGTGCCCCTTTTTCAGCAAATACACCAAAAGCCTGTCAAATAGCACCTAATTACTAAACTAAGATATTTATCCCATGTGATTGTGGTAATGCTGTCAAAAACACACAGCGTTAAACACAGCTGCTTGTGTCTAAAGGGAAAAACGTGCCAGTATATTAGACGCGTGCAGCTCTTAAAGGGACAGAACTAAACATGCCGCCGCTTATCATTAAAG
>JAUMHE010000008.1:2336218-2348978 GCA_032359235.1 Enteromius mattozi | reverse complement strand
GAGAGTGAGAGTGTGTGTGTGTGTGAGAGAGTGAGAGAGTGAGTGTGTGTGTGTGTGTGTGTGTGTGTGTGTGTGTGTGTGTGAGAGAGAGAGAGTGAGTGTGTGAGTGTACCTCTTTTTTCTCCAAGGCTTTATTAGATACTGGTGACTTGATTTCAAAACGATTATAGCTAACACTAAACTATTAGTTGTGATGGTTTTAAACCTGTATTAACCTCAGAATGATCTCAAAGTAAGTCTGATTTTGTGGTGACTGTGCTTTAAAACTAAATTATTATAATCATAATCTGATGAAGGAAAGTCTGACAGTAATCTGTGTTGAGTTCTACTGTAAGGTCAACCCTGCCTGCTTTTGTCTGGAAATTATTAACAGTTGAAAACAGTAGAAATTTAGAAGACCAAAAGTAATCAGTTACATTACTATAATAAAGTAATTAAAATAGTTACACTATTTATTATATTTTAGATCAAGTAACCTGTAACCATTACATTTTCAAAGCAACCTTCCCAACACTGCTCTGATCAAACTTCTTCTGGTTGTTGAGTATGAACTATGATGATGGTGATGAAGATGATGATGGTGATGATGATGGTGATCTCACCTGTGATTTTGGCCTGTGGTTCTGGGATCTCCATTAACACTGATCTCTGATCAGAATCATCTGCCATCTTAAACTCTTTCTTCTCTTCCTGCACGAATCCCGCTTTAATGCCTCACCTTTTCAATGTAAACCCCGAATAACCGTCAGTAGCGCGGATTCAAATACTGATGAAAACTAAAGAAACAAAAATACTAACGATTATTATCGAAACTAACAAACAAACACTGCTGAAGAGCAGAGGAAACTTTCTGTTTGGCGCCGAGAGCGCGCGCTCTGCACTCATTCATTCCGCCTGATCCCGCCCACAGCTTTTACCGAGCGGGCGGGGCTTCCATCTGTGCGCTTTGATTGGTTCACTGCAGTGAGGCGTGATTCTGATTGGTTAGACGTCAGCGCTGTGCTGTAGAAGCTCTGGATCGACTAAACTGTGAGTTTAAGGCTTTCGTTTGTGTTTAATTTCCTTTAAACTCTGTTTGTTTAACGTCTGTGTGCCAAAAAATAATTGAATGTAGATTCAACATTTGTGTTTTACACCGATGTGCAAGATATAAAAAGTCTTTTTAATAACAACCAGATCTCATACACCAAAAATACTTCAGAATATGACAAGTCAGTGCATCATTGCTCTATATTGACATCTTATATAAGGAAACAAACCATAACAGAGATTACTACCACTTTATGAGTGCAACAATTACATGTCGTGGAAAAAATACTACAGTGTTTTCTGAACCATAGTAAAGTGTATTAGACTGTATATATAATAGTATTTACAATGATTTGTTAATGAATGCTAAAGCATACAGTAGTATTAACTATAGTGAACTGATAACTGTAATAAATACTGTAGTATACTTTAGTTTTTACTATAATAAACTGTAGTGTATTGTAATATAATATACCCTATAGTTGTAAAAACCTTAGGATAGTTTAGATTTAGTTAGTTGGGTAAAGTAATTGTTTTTATTACATTACCACAGCAACTATAGAATTACCACAACAACGTAATTCAAGTGCTTTACTGTGGCATGGTTCAAAAACACTATAGTATTTACTATAAAATTACTATAGTATGTTTTTCATGTGGGTTTAAAAGAAAACAGAAAGAGCACCATAGAGTGAAAGATGAGTGATGGTCAGGCTTCATCACAGTATACTTTTGACTATGAGTCTATAGAGTTTAATACAGCACCAGAAGTGATCAAAATGAAACACAATAAACATAACGGTCTTTCCTCTGGGTCAAACTGCTGTGGACGCACCACTCATGATTTGGTAGGCTGGTTCATCAGGTTCAAGTTGTTAGACACACATTTCCCAGAGTTCATTGGGGTTTGGACGGTGCTGTTTGATCCTTTCGCTGCACTGCAGCCTTTGGGTTTGGGAATCCTGGTCGGTCCAGGACGCCGGAATGATTCCAGAGGCATCTGTCAGGAGCCAAAGAGAAAGACAGCGGTCAATTGGTGCGTATAGCCATGCAAACACTGGAGAATATGCTATTGTGTGCAGTTAGAGATATAGATTATATAGATTAACCCTCCTGTTACTCTTCTGTGTTTGTGGTCCAAGTAAACCACATTGGTTTCCATGCAACAAGCCAAAAATCAACACTATAAAAAACACTGTCTTTTTCTCAAAGCAGTACTGTAATAGTCAAGTAATTGAGATCTAAAAAACTAACATCCAAAAACAACCTTTGACAGATTTGACTGTGAAACTCAAAAAGATGAAGAAACAAAATTTTACTTGGATGATTCAGAAGACGGGTCTGAATTTTCAGCAAACTTTTGAGTCATGCATTTTATATTTTAGTGTTTGACAATCTACAATAAAGGTTTTCTGTATTTTATCTGATTCTTCAGTGTTTTTTTAAATGCTGAATTTTGGCAAATTGCTTGAAAACCAAAGATAGTCCAATTGACCCCAAATCCAACGCTGTAAAAATGTGTACAGCCTTTCCAAAATACATCTATGTGTCAAAACTTTGCATGTACCTTCATAACCCTAAATAAAAAATATACACCAAATTTCAAGAAGAAATAAACAGTTTAACTGGTATTTCAAGCTATTAAAAAATCGCATGTGGGTCAATTGACCTGGAACACCAAAGTCAAAAATGTGTACCACCTATCCACTTTGCATGTATATTCATGACCCTAAATCAGAAGTATTCACCAAATTTTAAAACTAAATAAAAAGTTTAAACAGTGTTTTAAGCAAATCAAACTGAGCCCAACACAAGTTTACACAGATGTGTGTGGAACTGAGATCACCAGAAGATGGCGCTCTCAAACACAGAACAGCTCTGGTTGGTGGATCTAGTCGGTATGGACACACAAGGCTTCATGCTCTTACACCAACATGCATTTGTAATTTCTGTCTTAAAAAACCTAATCTAGAAGGCTTCAAAAACATGTTTTGCTTTTCGCATCATCTTTTCACCTATAAAGTAACTCTGACATGAGCCTGTGGAGGGAGGATGATGAATGTGTTTGCGAAACATGTCGACGTGATCGAGAGAGAGAGAGACAGGAGGCTCAGTGCAGACACACGAGTGTTTCTGCAGTCATCTGTGAGCATCTCCTGGGGTTTGTGTGACGGATCTAATTCCTGCACAATCAGCACAAACGCTCTGCCAGAGAGTGATGTCAATGCAGGAGAAGCATGTCAGCTTGTCACCGTCAGCTTCCCTCTGCTGCACATCTGCAAATGCATTCTCTTCAATAAACAAAAAAAGTGTTCTGAGAACATTTGGCTAACGTTTTCATTTAATTATGAACACAGTGTCTCTGAATGTTCTCTGAACGTTCAAAACATGTCCGTTTTTAAATGTAGCTATAGTTTTTTTTTTTTTTTTTTTGCAACATTAAGTTTAACTAATCTTAAACCCTGTTTAGACTACATGGTTTTAGCGTGATTTGCTTGACGTAGGGAGTCGTGGGGATGTTTTCCTGAGAGATTTCCACGACAGAGTGAAAAAGGTCAGTTTTACCTCAGTTTTCTTTGCATTTCTCTTTATGCAATCCAGATTTCTATCCACTATCAGTTTTTTCTTCTTTTTGAGATGTCATCACTGATCTAATCTCACGCAATCGATGACAGCACGCACATCGTTAAAGGCGGCAAGCCAAGAATATTTAGGTACAAACGTGTAGTTTGTTCAGGACAAGATTTCAGTATAATCAGGCACAGTGACTGTAACCAACCAAGATTGTGTAGTCTGAACTGGGGTTTAGATGAACGTCTCACTAAAATGTTTCAAAAAATATTCCATAACTCATGTATAAGTAATTTTTTTGTGCTAACATTTTAAGAACGTTATTAAAGAGCAGACAACTTTGAATAAACATTCTATTAATGTTACTAGAAGATCGTTTGTTCGTAACTTTTAATGTCTTTGCACTCTGCATCTGAAATTTTCGTAGGCTATGCATTTTTTCGTATTCATCACCCTAAAATTTTGTCATGCACAGAAACCTTGCACACTGAGTCCGATGTGTTTTAATTATTCTGTTGCAAAAATATTTGCAAAACATTACAAAATGGAGTCTTCAAGCAGTTTGTAGGATTTTGTTCTTATAAAAGAGAAAGAAAGAGGTATTGGGTCCATCCAATCACAAGTGAGTTTACATCAGGATGTCAATGGCTCAGTTTGATGCTTTGCTAGTGATACTAGAGCCACATATTAAAAAGGAGACCGCCAATTTTTGTGAACTCAGTGTACAAGGATCTTTACAGTGTGATTGACACAACGTGAGGTCATATTTATTTTTTAACGCCCAGAACTTCGGACTCATTGTGCAAAGACCTTAGGAGCACCTTGTCAAAACATTTCAAGAACATTCCCTGTTTGCTGGGTTGGTTCTATTCTCAGATCCAGTCTGCCAGAATTAACGCAGCGAATTTGGAGATGTTTTGCAGAGAACTTTTCTAAACGAGCACTCCAAAACCAAACCAACTGCCTGCAGGTTTACGTCACACATGAAAAATGTTCAAATGTGGGTCACGCTGTGCTCTCGGCTCGGGTAACACGGCAGAAACCCATGCGGCTCGAGTCAGAGGGCACGTAGATGCACATAATGACCACTAATTAAAAGTGTGGTACGAGCAGGAGCTTCCTGAGACGAGCGGCGCTGCAGCTGCTGTCACCATGGAAAATAAACAAGGCTTTTGTTTGGGCTTTGGAGGGCCGCTGAGAGAACTGCCTCCATACAATCGAGTTCTGCTGAAGGAACTCGCAGGAACATTTTTATTGGGTAATGTTTGCCTTTACACATGCTCCTACGTGAGTTTCATAATCAATAACAAAAGCCTAAGCTGGTTTATTGGTCTTAGCATGCTTAGGTTTGGTGGTTTCTGAAGGCTTTTGCACACTTGTCAGGTAAAAACTCACCTAAACCAACTGCGCTTGTTTAGCTTTATTCACAGGGTGATCGTGTGTGTCTGGTTAGGGCTGTGTATAAACACACTATCAGCTATCATCGAATCACATGAAAAGCACCTCTAAATGATTCTTTCTGTCCGATCAGGCACCACATGTCATTTGTGTTTCTTGGTAACGAGGTTCACATCATCTCTAGTGCACATACTGCATCGATTCTAAATGAGTGTGTGTGTGTGTTTGAGTGTGATTCACTAACTGGGCTGATGAGACATCGTCTCGCTTCATAATCACAGCTGTTCCCGAGCCCTCCATGAACGGCAGTTTGTTTAGCCAGACAACCAGAGGATACACACTCCAGACGGCACAAATTCCAGCCTGAATCAATTTAACGCTTGATATAGTCCATGTTCACGAGTGCTCACTCACTGCTGCGTTTCTGCATGTGTGTGTGAGGTGATTCATTAAAAAGACCATGCTGTATGATGTTTGATAACATGCTACTGCCAAGAAAGTCGTCATCTTTTTTGACCAGTGCATGCAAACTCACCAAGTGCTCGTCAAATGCTTTAACTTTCTTTTAGCTTTAATGTTGTTTTTCTTTGGAGTCAAATCTCATGCAGCAGCGAGCGGCCATGCATTTTCCATGATATCATTAGAGAAGACTGTAGTTTGTCTCAGTGAGAGTGGCTGATGGTGGTGTTTTGGATCGGGCCAGTAACTATGACATCAGACAATGAACTAAACTCATGCGGACATGTTCTCAACCTCTCCTTACCTGATGTGAGGTTCTGCTCATTATATGAGCTGACTTGGCTCATTTACCCCAGAAACCTAACACTATGTCTTATTAGTGATTGAGTGTTTTCTGTTAGAATGTTTTTCTACAAATGAAATCATGCAATCATGAACATCTCTCTGCTCAAATGTGCATCTCATCATAATTACCGAAAATAATAATAAACTAGGCTATTGTTAACATTCTCATTTTAATTATTAACAGCAAAAAGCAGAAACCCAACATAAAATCTGAGTGGAAAATGGAAAATAAACCAATAATACATTTGTACATCAATCAGTGAAATTTAATGGTACAGGATAATTTGCTATCTATCAAAAACAGTAAGTGCACTTAACCTCAAAGTGAAGTGAAAAAGCACAAATGCTCCTGTTCTCGTTATGTGTCGTTTTCTCTGCTTTCGTTTTACATATCATGCACATAAACATCTCATTATTAATCAAACAGAAACAAACCAACGGCAGACACTACAGTTGCACTGGTTAGCCACTATTGTGGTCAGATATGAGGGTCTGGAGTAGATCACGGTGCCAGGGTTCGACGGCTGAGGAGATCAGGGGAGGGTCACTAATCAAACACTAGTCAGTCTGGGTCAGTCACAGATATTACTTACTGTAATTTGTGAGGGTCGTGAGATCGGACTGGATGTGGGCTTTATCACAATGCTGCTTGTGATTTTGTTGTTGCCTTTGGCTGGAGTGCCATTGGTTAGCACTGGAATCCTTTGCTCCGTCCCGAGGGAGTAATATGGGATGGATTTGGCTGTGGTGTTTACGGCTTGAATGTAGGGGCTCCCTAAGTGAATATGGATTTTGTTGTCGTCAGTGGTAATGACATTTGGACCTGAACTGTTGGACCTCTGCAGTTGCCAGCTGTTCTGCCTTTCCGGGCTCACGCGGAAAACCGTATGACCTCCCACAAGCTCTGCTGGCTCCGACCGGTCAGGGCTTCCGGTGGTAACGGACACAATCTGAATGGGCGACATGGCTCGGTCTGGGGTCACCGATCCGCAGGACTCAGAAGCTAGAGTTTGCGAATAGGCTGCCATGGTGAGTGGCGACATGGAGCGGTCGGGTGTGCCTGGGCTGCAAGGACTCTCGGGAGGAGGAGGAGAACCCTTGGGTTTGTTGGAAGGTGAGATTGGCGAGTTCTGAAGGATCGTGATGCGCTGTTTTGGAGGGGCTCCGCTCGTCGGGATGACCGCCGTGCTTGTATAGGACTGGGCGTTCTCTGCGGTGGGACTCGTGATCTCGAGAGTTGCCATGTTGTGCCCGTGGTCAGGGGTCACTTTGATATGGAGGGGTTGTCCAGGACTGTGTGCAAGGAACAAGTCTCCCTGTTGAACGTGATTGCCATTCTGTCTCTGTTGCATCTTGCCATTTATTGGATGCTGACTTTCTCGTGTCTTAAGAAAAGGGCCTCTGACTCTTCTCATGTTGTTGTTGAGATTGTTGACATTGTTCATGAGTGATGGACTGCATTTGGTGAAGTTGATCTCATTGTAATTAACCTCATCCTCCGGATCACTCTCCACGTATAGCTTGCCGTTGACCAGGGCGCGTTCCAGTGGTGCAAGGTTTTTGTAATTTGGGGACAGGCTGTCTGTTGGGTCCGTCTGCACCTCCTTTGTGGAGACTTGGAGATCTGAAAAACGTCTTCCGTTCATGCCCGGCCTTAGACTCTTACTGAAGCGGCGGTATCTCTCGAGTTCTCGTGTAAGAGCCTCCATCTCTCTGGCCAGCTCTTTGTTCCTGACCTCTTGCTGGGTGAGTTTTCTCTGTAGGGTCGAGTGGTCTGTTTTCAAGCGGCAGATGGATTCCTCTGTGCCCATGTACTCGTGGATCTTCTCTTTGAGGGCTTCAACCTCTCTAGTGAGATGGCTGGATTTGGCCTCTTCCTCTTTCAGACGCTTGTACAGGATATGCTCCTGGTTAGATTCCTCTTTCTCAGCCAATTGGTACTTGGACAGTACCTTCCTGGAGATCTCCAGCTCCTCCATCAGGGCTTTTGCTCGTTCCTGTTCATTGGAATATCTCTTTTCCAGGGATTCAAATTCATCTTCAGTCTTCAAAAGATCACCCTTAACCGACTTCATCTCCTTTAGCTTCCTCCTGAGGCGTTCCACTTCTTGGGTCAAATCTTTCACTTTGTTGTCTTCTTGTTGGTAGCGGTAAGGAACTGGGCTCTTTGCATGCTCTTCTTTGGCCTTGTTTCTCAATAATTCTCGTTCCACTGCTTCCAGTGACTGAAGCCGCTTTTTCATCATGCTGACCTTCGACTGAAGGTCACCACTTATCTCTTCCTCCGCTTTCAGCTTAGCTTTGAGCTCGTCCCTCTCCCTAGTGGCAATGCACATCCTCTCCTCCAGTTCAGCCTTTGACCTAAGAGCTCTCTTGCTCTCTTCGATCAGTTTTTCGGTGACAGTGTTGACTTTATCTTGTTCTGCCTGCAGTTTGCCAGTGCTGTTTTGCACTTTGTCCTCCATCAGCTTTAACTTTTCGGCCATGGCTTTTCTTTCATCCACTAGCATGACAGTCAGTGTTTTCAGTTTTGTCAGATCCTCTTTCAGCGTCAGCTCCGTCTTCTCCAAATAACCCTCGGTAGCTTCTAGCTCTTTGATTCTGACTCTCAGCACATCTAGTTCATTGGACATGTGTTTAGTCATGGTCCGCTCTTTCTCTAGGTTGCTTTTCAGTGAATTGCACTCCTGCTTACTCTTCCCAAAGGCATCTTCTAGCTTTTCAAGTTCCATAATTCTGTGATTCAGCTTGTCCACCTCTGCTTTTAAGCCAAAGCTCTGGCTCGACTCCTTCTCCAGCTTTCTGTTGAGGTCCCTGCACATGTCCTCCATCTTGATCAGCTCCTCATCCTTCCCTTCCATTTCAAGCACTCGTTTCCTCAACTCCTCCACCTCCGACACTAGGCTGGAGTTGCCGCACTCCCCTCGGCTGATTTTATCCCGCAGTTCCTGCAGTTCTTCCTCCACTCTGTGAAGGGTCTTGTTAGTTTCTTCCAGCTCATCTAACTGACGGCTGAGCGAGGAGAGCTTCTGCTGCAGCTGTCTGTTCTGGGCATCTTCATTGGTCAGTTTAGCAGTCATGGCTTCCTGCTCTTGGTGGAAATGGCAGGTCTGGTTGCGTAACTCCTCCTCCAACCGAAGTACTTTGTTCTCCTCTTCTTGCAGCCGGGTTTGGGCGGAGCTCAGCTCCTCTTGGACCTGAGTGGCAGTATTCTGGAGTTCCTGGACCTTTGTTGTTTGTTGGGTCAGCTGCTCGGCGAGCCGCTGCTGTTCATCGACCACTAGCAGGGCGAAAGACTTTAGCTTGGTCAGCTCGTCCTTCAGATTTGTGACTGTCTTATTGTTCTCTTCCTCCTTTCTCTCCTGGTATGTCTTTTCCTGATCAACGAGCAGTTTCAGTCTGGGAAGAGAGAAGAACATACGAAAAGACTGTTAATGTGAGAACTGGGAAAACATGACATTTGTTGTAATTTTTTGCACAGACCTCAATTTCGCATTTGGGCTTTAAGTGAAAGTTAACTGAACTGGTATTCAACTGGGAACCTTAATGTCTATGTTTGTCCATTCCATATGAGGATATATGGAGGAAATGAAAAACCCGTTGACTAAAAGTGGGGCAGTGTGTGTTCCAGAGCTACAAATTCAGGCAGAAAGTGGGGTCATGGTGGCTGGCGTGAGTTTCCCTGCTCCAAAATGCCGCCAACAGTGGAGGGTGTTTTGACTACAGGACACAGCTGCCAACCTGCACTACAGAAGGCACATTAGAGTGGAAATGGAAAAAGTCTCTTAATAAGGGGGTTCCTCTGTCTCTTCCCCCACACCCATGAACACCACCACATTCCCTTGGTGGTTTTATATTTTAAGGAATTCCCCCTCCTCCAAAGGCCATTACTGGCTATGTAAACAAAACCTATTTCAGAGGCTCCTAACCAGCAGTGGACAAGGATGATGTCAGTGCTACGAGGCGTATGAAACCACCTCATCCAGAAGTGTGTCCACATGCTTCCATGTGTGTGTCACTGATACGTGGCTTCAGCCATTCAAAGGTAATGGAAAATAAGGTTAAGAAAAAAATGAAAGATGAAAATAACAGAAGAGAGATAAAATATAAATGATAGTCGCATTCTACAGTATTATAATCACAGTGCAGTGTCCTGCTGAACATGAACCAAAGCAGCAGTGTGTTTGATGAGATGACAGCACTAACTGAACATTCATAAAGCGTTCAGCCGGCCTTTCTCTGGAAATATCTGCGGTGTTCTTCTTGCACTGTGACTTCATTAAACATTTGTGGTTTACCATTAACAGGGAAAAAAACGAAAGCCAAAAGTTAGAAGTGTGTGAAACTTAAACTCTATTGTGCTAATTGCTCACAAATGCTGTAGTGAGCTCATTATCTGCCATCACAAGGCCAAAATCATACTCTCAAACCCTTGTGTTTTATTTTGCGATCTGAACAACCTCATAAGGTCTGACCTGACACTACATTTCTTTGTAATTCCACGGCATGATAGGTTTGTGCAATCCCTGCATCACAGTTTACATATTAACCGTCATAAACAGTATGCAAGATCACAGCCAGCACATTCTAAAATATAGTGCACTGAAAACTACAGTATAATATTTCCAATGGATTTCATAGTATACATGTGTGTTGAAAGTGAAGTAATGAATTTAGCTAGATGTGGACACAAACGTTCAAGACAATGGCATTAATCAAGGTGAAATGATATGGCGGGGCAGTAAGCCCTAATGCTGCCATACTGTACTTTCCCACCACAGAAGTACATACTTTTCCTGTAGTAGAAATATGTTAAATGAGACACAGCCTATGATTCCCAGCAGCCCCCAGGGAGGAAATGACACGTCTTCTGTCATCATGTAAACACATTTGCTCTGGGACTCTCATTTATTCAATCCTCTAACCACTGATTCTCGATTAAGCAGTGTACAGACAACTATGTGATCGATCTGAAGACATGGTGCTGATGAGTAAACAATGAAAGCAGAAGGGATCCTGAGCTCATCAGAATGCAGAGCGTCCGACAGCCTAAAACCAGCTCAGGAAATCAGGAGGCGTCCATTAAAGAGAAACGCTCCTTCCCTTCCCTGTTTTAACCTTGGACCGCCCGATCGACTTGGACTCGCTCCTAAGAGCCCATATTTTTTACAGAGAAAAAGTGAGGAAAAATCTATGTCATGGAAAAAAAGTCTTGGAAAAGCCTGCGAGAAGGATTTAAACGTCATGAATAAGGGTGTGTGAAATCTCAAGATGATCTGAGAGAGCGTGCAACAAACTCGACTAGATTTGGGTTTGGAACATTATGAAGGTTTCGTGTGTCATGACGTTTGTGCATTTCTGTGATACCACTGAGCTCTCACCGAACAGAAGTTTTGCCTTCAAACGCTGATCATTAAACAGCTTTTTAGTAATCATTTTTAAAGCATTATGGGATAAAATACTGGTCTAACATTCAGAGGCGTTTGTGTCCAGCAGAGGGCAGCAGATCAGAGACGGATCTCATCTACTGGGTTTATTACGAGTCATAATGCTCCAAAACAGCAAACTAAACATGCATTAAAGGACTAAAACACTGAAAAAGTGTCCACAACTAGAACGGGTCAGTGACAAATCAAACAGGCCAGATTCCCTTCAAAACATCAGTCCGTTTAGAAACAGCAGATACTTGCACTGGAGAGTAACTGTACTGAAGATTATAACTGTATGAAAGCCAAGTTAATAACAGGACTGATGTTAATGACAGTGCGTAACTAGAACACGCTCATCTAACAATTATAACCTCGTCCTTTTCCAAAATCTGCTCTTATTTTTACTATTAACTGGCATGAAATTAAGACTAAACATCTACATCATCTGCATCACACAGTGATTCTGCCAACATGTGTACTCTATTATTACTTTATAAAGATATGAAACAATGATTGAAGGATCATCATCATCCCAGCAGAGCACTCAATCATTTCTACTGACTTTGAAGTTTAAACAACATCAGATTTGATGCAATGTAAGCGTTACCACTAGAACTCAATCTACCAGCTCATTTAAAGTTAAATTATCTCATTTAATATCAAAGACTATCTACACGCAGTGAGAGTTTCTGCATGCATGTGTGTGTGTGTGTGTGTGTGTGTGCGTCGTACCTGATCAGTGCTGTTGAGCCGCTGCCGCTGGTGTTCAGTGTGTCAGTGATCTGAACATTCCAGCTCTGAAACTCAACAATGAGACGGACTGAAGACGCCTATGAGAGCATGACATCATCAGCACGCCCTTATATGGAGCCTCTCACAGCCATGAGCTTGTGTGTGTGTGTATGTGTTTGTGTTACAGGACAGAGTGTGTGATTAATGTGTTAAATATCTGTAGTCTGTATGTCAGTGCTCTGGAAGGCAGCGCATGTGTGTGTGTGTGTGTGAGATGAGAAACTTTCTTTGCATTACAACATTTCCTTCTGGTTTTCCTCACTTGAAGTCATTAATTCACCCAAAGGGAAAAAAATGTACTAACATTTATAAAACACAGAGAAACATCCGTGCGTGCATGTGTGTGTGTGTGTGTGTGTGTGTACAAAAAATAGAGATCAAATGTAACCAAACTGTTTTGGTTGGTTTAAGGTTTCATTAGTTAACCAGGTAACACAATCTATGAACAATTCTTCTGCAGTTAAAGTTATTTCAGCACTTACTAATACATTTTTAAGAGAAATGTTTGTTAAGTTTAGTTAATGTAGTGTGAACTAACAGGAACATGCTTTTAACATTTTTATAAACATTATCAAAAGGTTTATAAATCATGTAAAAACACGTTGTTTATTGTTAGCTCGTGTTAATTAAGGCCTTACTAAGACCTTATGTAAAGTATGTCTACTAATTTATAATGTTCCTTCTCTGTTCGATTACGTTATTAATTGATCTTTACCTCACATCTATGCCATATGTAC
>JAUMHE010000008.1:2254142-2266856 GCA_032359235.1 Enteromius mattozi | reverse complement strand
AAGAATGAGTAAACTGCAGTATAATATACCATGTGGGAATGCTAAGTTATGCTCTAACATTAATGATGTGCACTTTAGACAACAGCTAGGCTTACAACTATGGAAAATGAAGAGCATTTTGATTAACTACAAGCTGGGAAAACTTCAGATAACTATGTCAATGCAATTAATGTTATAACACCTGCTAAATAGATCTAATATTTACACATTTGCCTGAGGAAGGAATGATGGGGGTAGTTACATGACTATTTTCCATAACAACTAGGCCCTTCCATAACATTAGCTGACATTAAAACTAACAGATAGCGCTAGCTATTTATTGATTAGCAAACCATGTTATGCTAATGTTAACTCCCTGAAGTTGACGGTCATGAGGGAGTGACCAGCTTCTTCTTTAACTTCTTATCAGTGCAAAAGACACTAAAAATACTCTGTTGACTTTGGTCACACAATAATGTTATACACCATTCGAATCTGTTTGGTGTCTACTTTTTTTTTTGAGTACACTCTCAGTAACAACAAAAGTGTGTGCTTTTGCAAAATAAGGAAAATAAAAAATGTGCACGTTTTTTCTTTGTTCTCTCCGCGAACTGTTTTTAGAAACGCGTCACTAAAATGAACTGAAACTTCATGTGAAAACATATGAGACACATATCTATAGAAAGCTTCAAGTGTCTACTTTTAAATGCAAGTCATATGCAACCACGGGCACGAGCCACTTTCGTTATCAATCATCGTTCGGAAACTTGACATCATCTTTACCGTAACATTACCTCTGTCTTTGTCACATTTTTCCTCCTCTTCTTTTCTTTTTTTCCTCCCCTGGGCACCAGACAGTTTGGGATGTTTTGACATGTTGAGCTTGTTGACCCATCAGAAAACGACCAACGTGTAGCAGGTAAAGTCTGATTATTCGAAAGAGGGGGGGCGTCTTAGGCAAGTAGGCTATATTATTATTATTATTATTAATTATTATTATTGCTACTACTACTTAGTAGGCTTTGCTATACAGTTAAATTAATGTGGGCTTATTCTTTTCTGAAGTCATAATACCAACTAGTTTTAAGAATAGTGGAATTGACACTTTTTTCTTCCTCCATTTCTGGCGCCCCCTGGATGTACGGCGCCCTTAGCATTTGCCTATACTGCGTATGCCACAGGCCGGCCCTGCTATTAATGAGAGACAGAGAGTTGGGCCACAAAAATAAAACCCTGCCCTCTATTCAGTATTCTGTTTCAGCTGGAAATACGTCACTGCACTGAAATAAAGTCAGCAGCAACTTCCGGTTCATGCAGAGTTTCAGAATCCCTCAACTGAAGTATAAACTTCATCCTGCACCGTTTGCACTGAATGATTCTCAAATCATGTGTTTATCAATCATGGTGAGGAGAGGTGTGCTACTTTACTAAATGATCAGGTAATCACATGTTGATTTTCAGACCAACAGTGTGATTACAAGTGTACAACAATAAAATAAATAATAAGTCAATGTTAAATTGTAGACAAATTATTGTAAGTTATGTTGTTTGTATTTGCTGATCCCCAAATATAGGGTACAATGGGGTAAAAGGCTGATTTTATTTTATTTTATTCCAAGCCCCTAGATGACGAAAAGACAAAACAAAACAAATGAAACTGTTGTCCATATATCTGGTTTCCGTTTGCATGTGAATATTTTGTCAGTTTGTAGCACGTTCGCGGTCAAGGACAGATAGATGGTTTTGAAATGTGTTGATCTAAAATTTTATGTTTTAAAAACTTAAATCAAGTAGAATCGTTGCAGTGCAGATATATATTTTAGAGGAACATCTCTTCTTTTGTTTTTATAATTGTTCGTTGCAGTTAAGTACACTTTTGTTGATTAAATGTGAAATAAGTAAAAGTGTGGTTTGGGGTAAAAAGCACCCGTATTATTGGGGCTAAAGGCCCACCCTGGCCGTTTAGCCCCGTGTGAACAAATCCATACTATCTCGAATACCGCTCCGGACTTGTATTCGACGCTAAGCGTATCCCACCATGCACCATGTTCTGGATATAAATTGTGACGTTGTTTTGAAATTCTGCATGCACACTTAGAATCATCACACTCACATAAACACTTGGGCCAAATGCAGGAAATACGTCATTTAAGTGGTCTAGTGCAAAGACCGCAAGTGTGGGTATTTGGACAAAGCCATGGTCACATGGACACTTTTCACTCCCATGATTCTTTGTGCATGTTTAATTTGTGACACAGATGTTGTAAGACAGCACAGCACCATTTTTTGTTTCCCTTTGTCTTTATAATGAATCACATGATGCACCTTATTCAAAAATTGGTGAAACTCAAATATAAAAGAGATCATGTACAGTCAGCTGGTTATTATTGTAAAATGAACCCTAATGTAAAGCTCATTTCATGACCACTTTTTAACAAGAAATTTACATTAACAAGAAACATTGAGTTAAGCTGAAATTATTTTATTATCTGCTGTACTTATTTAATATTATTTGAGAAGAGTAAAAGTCATTCATATACTCAGTGTTTATCTGGGTTATTGACTTACATGGAGAATCATGTTCATGTCTCCTGATTTTTCTTGCTTTTGTTGATGTTGGTGAAGATTCTGCCATTGTTCTTTCTCTCTTCAGACCTTTTCAAGAAAAAAAAAAGTGTTTTACATTAATTCTCTTTCTTTCTTTCATGACAGCTAAATCAATATTTATATTAAATTGGTTAAATCTCATGTAGAATTGATAGTGAGAGAAACACAGTCATTCATTTGAAAAGAAGTGACTTCATGAACTCACTGAACTTTAAACTGCTGTTTAGAAAGATTTAATTATTTTATATTTACATATAATATGCATATTGCATGCATTATTTGTTTTTATCCAAGTGTAACCCTCCTGGGTCCGCTTCCACCACGACTCACCCTTGCTCTGAGCGGGTCTCAAACCCAGGTATCCGGCGTGGGAGGCAGGCGCTCTAACAAGGAGTCTAAAGGCCATGACCTCTAGCATCAGTCGCTAGAGTGCCTCTTTTTGAGACCAGGGGGGTGAGGTTTACCTGCACAGCACCTACTTGCTGGCCTCCGTTACACAAGCACGTTTCCAGTTACAAACCACATTAATCTTAGAAATGACTGAGAATGATCTGCTTTAGGTGATGTGTAATTGTTAATGAGGGAAGGCGTGGCTTAAAGTGGCAAACACTTTAAATTTAGATGGGCAAAAAACAAGACTTAATTGATGCTGAAATATCAAAAATTGTAAAATGCCTTTCAGAAAAATTCTGTTCTCTGGAAATTTCCAAACTAATAAAGCGTGACCATCGGACAATCAACCTATTTGTCAAAAATGGTCAACAGATTTTCAAAATACGTGTTGAGAAGGAAAGATGCAGATTAACAGCAAAAGATCTGAGCAGAGTTAAGCGTGAAACCCTTTGGACTCCAAGACTGGTTTCTCAGGCCCTTCTCAAGCGTGACGTTTACAGTGAGGCAAAACACTACACATCTTTGAACAGCATGGGGCTGTGCACAGACTTTTTTAAACAATAATGATTATAATATAGATAATATACAGTATATATATACAGGGTTTCAGGGCTTCTTTAAACCAGCACTCTTCTGTGAGCCATGTGCTTGAAGATAATGTCATTGTGATCCACTGGGATGTCCCTCTCTACACATAAAGTTCAATAAGAATATGTTTAAAGAAAAACATTATTTCTTACTTATTCTGTAAGAAACACAGAAATACAAGATTTATAAGCTAATTTGCATTATTTTGAGAACTCCAGACGGACCTCACACTACGAGCAACGAAGGTTACGGCACGGTCTCTGGGTCATGCAGTGTCCACCATGGTGGTCCAGAAGCGCCATCTGTGGCTGTGTCTGGCCAAGATGCATGAGACAAACAAGACAGGATTTTTGAATGCCATTCACAATCCAATCCAATAGAGACTCAATCCCCAAAAGCTCCAGCTGATTTGGGAGCATTTTGGAGCCGCTCAGGTAGACCTGTTTGACTCTCCACAAACCTCTCATTGGCAGTTGTTTTACTCCCTGACTGAGGGAACACCTGGCAGATTGCCAGGTAACACTGAGGCCGCTGCCCGGCTATGTGCCCAAGGTTCCCACTACTTCTTTTAGAGATCAGGTGGTGAACCTTCCTAGTCCTAGCTTTGCTCTGTCCCGTCCAAGCCTTAAGATGCTACATTAACTGGATGCAAAGCTTCAGGACCTCAGACCAGCTCTTTGTCTGTCATGGAGGCCGGCAGAAGGGGAATGCCATCTCCAAGCAGAGGATGGCCCACTGGATACTGGATGCCATCACCCTGGCTTACCATGCACAGGGTGTGCCCTGCCCCCTCAGGTTACGAGCCCACTCTACAAGTGTGGCATCCTCCTGGGTGTTGGCTCGTGGCACCTCGCTGTCAGATATATGTAGAGTTGTGGGCAGGGCGACCCCTAACATGTTCGCTAGGTTCTATAGCTTTTGTGTGGAGCTGGTATCCTCCTGTGTTCCACCTCAAATGGGTAGAAGCACTGAGAGGCCCAGCTTCGGGTGGGCTTGCTGACTGCTCCAGAGTGTCCATACAGTAGACCCTGTTGAGCTACTCCATCCCCTTGGCAGCCAGGCGTGGCAAAGCATCTGGCACCAGGCCCTTACTCGTTGAATCCTGCCCTTACTTGTTGAATACTGCCACTGAGCGGCCAGGTTACCAGCTCACCTCATTAGCAAAAACCTGAATGTGCACTGCACCAGCTGCTCATTTATACTCACATTGTGATCAACTGCAGCTGGATGCAATCAGCGCATGCCATTGTGCATTGGCTCGTTTTTATACACTCGAAGTAGATTGGTCTCTCGAAGCGAGATCCCATTTCATTCAGTCACCGACGTGAAGTCTCCGTTCCCTTCTTCAGAGAATGAGGGTTACATACGTAACCAAGACATTTCATGCATTTATATATTTATATATATATTCATGCATTAGCTAGCAAATACTTAAATATTAACAGTGTAACCATCTGACCATATAATGTGCTTAAATGTTAACAAACTGTATCAGCAATCATAAATCAAAGAAGAAATTTCTTAGAACTATAACGGTCATGAAGATCACTCAAAATCGAATAATGGATAATGGATAGGGAGTTGGAATTGTAACCCAAAGGTTGCAGGTTTGAGTCCCAGGTCCGGCAGGATTTGTCACAAGCTCTATTTAATACGTTTCATTGGCTATATTTGTGAAACAGACAAAGACTTAAATCATGATTAATAACATTGATTTATGCAAGAAACCATCACCAAAAAAGCACTATGCACTTCGGAGCATAAGGGGAAAAGGGGCATGTGCTCTGCACAGGTTGAGCCTTACCTGAGCACATGCCTGACATCATCTCTGAGGCTGTGGTGACTGCATCAGCTACAACTGACCTAGAACAAATCAAGACATTGACTAATTCTAAGGATTAGTTATACTGATTGCTGAAAAAATAACATAAAGCCAATTGAATTTTTCTTTTTTTTTTTTCAATTTGTTTAAAAACTTTTCTTTACTAATTGCTTCACAGTGAGATATAAAAAAGTTCTTGATAATAAATTCATTTTGCACATATATTTGACAAAGTTGTTCCTCTGAGACAAATCTGACTTCTTTTTGTAATTTAGAAAAAAACAAATGTTTATTGCTTACTTGTAGCATTACACCTACTCAACAGTAAAATTAATTAACAAAAGCATATGTTGCATAATAATGATCTGCATCTGTGTTTATACATCACATTTGTCTTCAGTTTTTCAGCAGGTCATTTACTTCCTGTTTCTTTAGCCTTTATGCTGTGTGACAAAATGACAGAAACACCTAACTTTGTTTTATAATCAACCAAATGACATACTGTTAATACAATTCTGAGTTTCAGTTCAGTAAACAACTAAAGTATCTGAATATTTGAAATGCTTAAACCTGCTTCAGTTCAAGTCATTCCAGTCTGACATAAACCCTACTAAACCAGAGAATATTAGAAATATTATTTCAGGGCAATCGCTTACCTGTGAGTATCAGATGTGTCCTCAAGGGTCTTTGAATGACTCAATATTCTGTTGTTTAAAGAGTTAAAGAGTTTGATGGTTTCAGATGTTAGGGTTAGGGATGTTGTTGTTGATCAAGTTACTTTCACTTTCTCTGAGTCTCTCGCTGAACTACAATCAACGATGTCAGAGCTCGTCCTGTATTCACACATTTAAATTCATCCCTCTATTCATGTGTCTGTTTGTATTGGGACTGATGTTTCAGAAAGCCCATGAAGCAGTGATTTTAGCAGACTTGATTATTTGGCAACATTTGTAAAGGATTTCAATGTAAATCTAGCAACGATATGGCAAAATTGGCTCTCTGCTCCCTCTAGTGGTGCCTAGGTGTGACATTATATGCTGAACAACATGCTTAAAGGGTGTTCACCCCAAAATTATATTCTGTTATTAATTACTCACCCTCATGTAGTTCCAAACCCATAAGACCTTTGTTCATCTTCGGAACGCAAAATAAGATATTTCTGATGAAATCAGAGAGCCATCTAACTCTGGCCATCTAATGGCTTTTTTTTTTTTTTTTTGGGACACCATTTGTAGGGATGTTCCAAACAAAAGTGAGCAATTGATTCCCTTCAAGAAGGGCCCTTCCGGAAGTCCGTTAACGAAGGGAACATGCGATGGTCACTTAACGGAAGTGATTTCCATTTGTGATCATGTGATCTTCAGTTAGGAGCTTGTGCAATGCATTTTAAAACAAAGTTGGGATTAATGTTGACTTCACATACAAATGTAGTAGAATAGATTGATTCAATTTGTCGTTATTTTAATTTGATACAAACTATTTTGTCAGTGGTATAATGATTTAAGATGGTAGTGTAAGCAAGTTTAAGCATGTTTAGTTTGAAAAAGTTTACTGAGACAATATTTAAATAAATAAATAATAATGAGAATAAATATTTATTTGCGACAACTGTTGGGAGCGCTGAATGCTGCACGTATACACAGCATTATCAAGGTAATTGCAAATAACATTAAAAAAAAATTTACGGAGTGCACACGTACATTAAGTGAAGTCTGGACTAGTGCGCATGCACATTTAGTGTTTTCTTTCACTGCATGATTCAGTTTAATAATTGCCTTTAAATTGATCAAGACATAGGGCAGAAAATGTATATTTGTATACCACTTCATATAGCCTAGTTAATCAATTTCACACAAAAAGTGCCGTTTTTTTTTTTTTTTTTTAAATGACCATGATTACAAACAGGATATATTTTTTTATGACAGTTCCATAAACCAGAAGGTTATTAAGAGACTTACGTTGTAGACATCATGTTTCCTGTTTTTTTTTGTGTTCTTTCAACTGGAAATTTCCCAAAATAACCACTGATATATATATTTTTGTTGTTGATGACCATGATGAAGTAATGTTCACTGTGAAGCTTACACTGCCATGTACCTGAGAGAAAAAAAAAGACTGTAATTTTCACCAGTTAGAAAAAAGTGTTGTGAAGCGTATTGTTTTGCAGAATGTCACAGTTATATATGATATGAAAATAAGTTAGAGAAAACATTTGAAGGAAAATATAATTTTTTTAATAATTTTTTTCTTCTCAAACCTTGTCTGTGATGTAAAAACACCACTTTGATAATTGCTGCTACCATGTTCTGAACATCTTTTCACTTCAGATGTAATCTACCAAAAGTATTTGGACATTATCTAAAAATAACCTTACCTTTGTTTGCTAGACAGTAACCCTAACCCTAAGCATCAGATAATAATATTTAGACCTGCTTATTTTCAGTATGGTTATGAATACACATTGTATCGCTCTACTCGGCTGAAACCAAAAACCAAAAAATATAACAATTTATACTGTTGATAACCAATATAAAATAGGGCTGGGCGATTTAATCGTTGAATTATTCATGCGCATTTAGTCAGTAAAGCCGGTTCTGGCGGGCTTCGCAATATCGTCTTCAGAATCGGAAACGATTCATTTCCGATTTTGGATGCAAAATTGCATAGCTCGCCAGTGATCTACGGCTCTGTGTATCAACTGCCGCTCATTTTAAAAACAGCTGATTAAGATTTACCGCTAATCAAAGAACCACCTTTACTGACAAAATTACGCATGAATAAATTTACGATTAAACAGACGTAGGGCTAAATGCGTAGCATTTTAATAAAACAGGTAACGTTACAGCAGCGGGGAATATAACACACAGATGTTGATGTGTCTGCATTAATTTCAGTGGGCTTAAATTGCTCACTTATGAGCAAGGGACATCTTATCCAGGATCTCCTCATTGACCGTGAGTTTGACTTTCTTTGTTTAACAGAAATGTGGCAACAACCCAATACCTTCTCTCTACTCAATGAGTCAACTCCTCCTGGGTTTGTTTACATCAGTCAACCTTGTGGCTCTGGCTGCGGAGGCAGTATCGCGTTTATCTATCGTGAGGAGTACAAAGTATTGTATCTGCCTTCGACTCATTTGAATCAACAACTATATGTACATTTTTTTGTGCACACTCCAACAATTGTTGCTACAATTTCCTAGGCGATCATTAGTAGTGGTTTAAGTCTTCTAAAAAGACATGTGATGAACTTTATATGATGAACAGATTTTCATAAAGGCTTTTATTTATATATACATTTTGATCAATTACCATTACAAAAATCTCTCTTAAACATTTGCTCATTCTGTGTATTTGTATCTTTAAAATGGAGTAACTTTGTCACAAAAGCTTACAGCACAAGGACTAATGATTTCAAATTTGATTTCAAACGGAATTGAATTTACAAAAAAAGAGACAGTAATACAATTATAAAACAAATGGCCTCAATTTAGTTGAGGTATTCAAAACATGACAACAGCAGTGATTTAACTTAATTCATATTGTTTTTGATAAATGAAATATCAGACAGCTTTGAGCCACTGTCTGTACAATGTAGTGATGCAGTTAGACAGATTAGGATATTTATATGTACAAATCACACAAATATCCCATTCCAAAACATTTTTCTAGCATACTTGTTAAGAAATTAAAGTTTGATTGAAAGACTTTCTGGTGCATTTCACTTACAGCCAATACAATTTTCAGTAGCATTTCCATCAGGCAGGTGTTGATCTATTTGGTTGACAACTTTTTACAAAGTTTAATACTGAATTAAAGAGAAACAATTTCTATTTAAAAGCACAGAGATATGGCGACTGCACACAGTCTGAGCGCACAGAAGAGTCTGAGAGTGAGAGGACACGCTCACGCCTCACCGTGCGGCAGAGTCCGCTTCCTAAAGCAGCGTCTTATGGAGGTAAATCGGTGTCAGCACCAAGAACAACTTCACCATATGGAGATAAATCCATGTCAAAATTTCCACGACAAATTCCACTCACCGTGGATTCCAGCTCCCATAGCCCAGATCCAGACCTTGATTTGTGGGCCGACCTACCAGAACTAATCCCCGCGGATGCCGATCCGCACATTCTGTCCAGTCCCCGAGTTTCCGCTGGTAGCGCCAATCCCAAATCCAGTTCCAGAGTCTCGGCCAGGAGTGCCGATCCAAGTTCCAGTTCCTAGTTCACAGCCTGAAGTGCCGATTCCGATTCCAGCCCCCAGATCTCGACCAGAGGTGCTGATCCCGATCCCAGTTCCCAAATCACGGCAGGGAGAGCTGTTTCCGAATCCAGTTCATAGTTTACGGCCGGGAGAGCCGTTCCCAATTCCAGTCCCTCGTTTACGGCTGGAAATGCCGACCCCGATCCCAGTTCCAGATCACGGCCTGTTTTACAGCTATGCAGGTGACATTATATAACTCTATTTATTTATTTATTTATTTATTAAGTGAATGTGTTTATGAGCTCCTTATGTGTTCAGTCTGAGATGTTACAGAGACACTGTATGTTAGGTTATTCATCAAAACAATATCCCTTGTGATGAGAAGAGATTAATTCCCATTTACTTAATTTTTAGTCGTTTTGTAAATATTTATTTTCGTATTTGACATTTTAACACTATTATGTTCCCTTAAGTTCTATACTTACTTCACGTTATTTTTTCTTATATATGGTCTACTTCTGTACTATACAGGTGTACTTTGCACGTGTACTAAAAACACACTGAATGAAACATGAACTGTTAAAGTAATAGTATTTCCTTGTAAAACACAATCCAATAAAATCATGTTTACAGTGCAATACTGAGTTGTGAATCATGACATTAATGATGACTGATTAACAACTTGACAAGAAATCATGAGTTTTCTTCCTGTTCCTTTCTTTTTTATGGAAACCTTAGTATTTATAGTTGGAATGTGTATAAGACAGAGAGAAATGTGAGAGGAAAGTGATCAGAGTGTCACTGTAAGTGAGAGCATTAAAAGTGTAATAACAGTTTAAGGATATAATCCATCATGCCAGAGACAGAGACTGAGATCTCTTTCTCAGGTCATCATTTTGTGTTGATTAGATGATAAATGCCCATTCATTAATATTAGTGGATGAAAGCTGGGATGATTTATTGCTGCTGGGTCTGAGATGTTAGTTTGTTGGTCACTCAAGCATTGCAGCGAGGATTGCGAGTGTGTTTGTGTCGGGTCGTGCCACATGAACAATGATGATAAACCTGAATTAATTCTGGCGAGGAACACAGCAAATGTTTTCACGTGGTAAATTAAGTGTAAGTAAGTCTATAAGTTAACAACAGCACTTTTAACAGTGGGATTATTGTGTTCTACTGTTTTATTAAGTTTGCAGGAACATGATTGTCTGAACGGGTAAACAAGACAGTAAAAAACATTGTCTGTCATTTCAAAAGTAAAACTGAGCCAAATGTTTAGTGTACAGATAAACCGGCCACAGTACACAATGATAAGCAACAGCTTTTTACTAACAGTCCGTCAATTCAAGAAATTCAGGAAAAGAGTTAAAATTTGTGCACTGAACCTGGAAGAAAGATGTTTTGGAAGAACATAGTAACATATTACTATTACTAATAGCATTTGTTTTTTTTAACCAAGATTTTACCTTGAACTACACCTGATTTAACCCTTAAACAGCATAAAAGAAAACAGCACAAGAAAATATACTGCAGCCTATGCAAAACCTAACTTGAAATCTTGTGTGAGCTTCAATGTTTGAAACATGATTTTAAAGGATGCCAGTGAAAATAATAATAAAAATAATAATAAATGAAATTATACAATGTTTGAAATGAAATGACAAAACAGCCTTTTGTTTTGCGGTGGATATAAAAACGTCCTGTACATGAACAGTTCACCCTAAAATAAACATTTGGTCATTACTTATATTATTACAAATCTATTTTATTTTAATATTTTCTGTACTCATTTTTTTGTATATTTTCTGTATAAAATATTTTTGAAAATCTAAAAAGCTTGCATATGTGTTTTATAGCTCATATAGTATGATATTGAGAATATGGAGGAAAAATCAGTTCAGTTTTATTCAGAGACTGAGAGATAATAACAATTTGGAGCAGATTCTGATATTTATAACATGGAATTCTGATGCTTGAAAAGTAAATCAGTGAGATATTTATAACAATATAGCAGATACTTACATAAAATGGGGGTAGTGAGGTATGGTACTGGTACTGGATGTCCCGCTCACAAAGGAAAGTGATGCGTTTCACATATAGCCTCTCCTTTCCAGGTGTAGTGATTGCTGCAGGGCTTCTGTTTGGCTTGCTGGACGGGGGTCACTTGCATACAGCCTCTCCTACATTATTGTGCCCATAGCAACACCTTCTCGTGGTGCTCCTGTTTTCACTAAGTTTGCTATGTCATGGCGCGACCGAATGCCCAGCGGTATAACTGGGTCCAGGGCAGACTGGGCTCTTCAGCCTGTGTGGCAGCCAGTCTAGGAGAAGGAAAACTCTGATCTCAAACCCGGATAGATGGAGCTCGTTAGCCTTGGTTGGCAGTTTGTCTAGGAGAAGGTAAACTCAGATCTTAAACCATGCCCCTGCTAGGGTTACCAGCCCCACTGCCTTGTGGGTCTTTTCCGGGAGGAAAAAGGCTACGGGAGTAAACCCAGACAGAAAATCCAGAGTGGAGCCCCTAAGGCGGCTGGACAGTGCTTGCGCCCCAGCCGGCAACTCCTGCAGCCAAGCTGGTGCCAAACGTATCGCTCTGCCTTCCTTTGGACCTCACCTGCAAGGCCGAGAGGGGGAGGCTAGTGTCCGGGCAGCCTAGTGTCTCCAAAACCTGTGCCCAGGCTTGCGTCCTGGAGAGGTCACTCCAGTGCCACTGTCCTACAGCGTCATCAGGATCCATCGTGTTCCACTGGTCAGCTACCGCCCACCTCAAGCTGGGCAGCCCCCGGCTAATTGGGTGCTGACCCGCCACGGTCTGCCTGCTTCATTGGGTGCTTGGAGCTTAGAGGATAACTTGACAAGCAGACCGCAAACACTGCACCAGGCAAATATCAACAGAAGAAAAAAACAGTTCTACGACTGGGAAGTTGGAATGTCAGGACTATGTGCCCTGGCTTTACAGACGACCTTTCTATCGTTGATGACTGCAGAAAGACCGCCGTCCTCAACCGTGAGTTGAAGAAACTCAACATTGATATCGCTGCCCTCTAGGAAACTAGACTTCCTGCAGACGGCAGCCTTAGAGAAAGAGACTACACCTTCTTTTGGCAGGGGAAGAGACCTGAG
>JAUMHE010000008.1:2231379-2246493 GCA_032359235.1 Enteromius mattozi | reverse complement strand
TATTTTTATACATTTATAGATAAAATATGTTATTTCTAATAGTTAAAAAAAATATTTTATTTCTTGGAAATCATCTCACGACCCCCCCTCAATGTCTCACGACCCCCACTTTGGGAACCACTGCCCTAGAAGACCATTATATGCTTAAACATTAAGATTTGCACTCATGGAAATGACTAAAGCAGTCAAACCTGTTCATTAGAGGGGGGTGCCAACACTTTTGTCCATATAGTGTATGAGGGTTGGTTCTGTTTTTTCCTGCAGGTCTGTGGTTGGGAGTGGAGTGGGACGATCCAGAGAGAGGAAAACACGACGGGAGTCATGAAGGAGTGCGATACTTCACCTGCAGGTGCTCATCAGCGACCAAACAACTACAGCCAGTGATAGAAACATTAACAAAGCTTGTGTGTGTTCTCCGTCAGACACCCGACGGGCGGCTCGTTCGTGCGGCCCAAGAAGGCCAGTTTCGGAGTGGATTACGTGACGGCTCTGAAGCAGCGCTACGAGCTAGAGCTCCAGGAGGCTGTCGGAGAAGAGATGAGGATCTCCAGCAAAACCGTGATGATGGTCGGCTTCGAGGACGTCAAGCAGAAACAGAGGTATTTTCATATTTACACTGCTGTGTATTTTGGATGTTTTCTTTCCACTAGTCTGACGTATAATTCATGTGAGACTTATAATAGAAGCAAAAACTCAAAATTGACCGCTGCATGAAAAAACACTGGTTTTCCTGCGGTGTCTTGTCTTAAAGCACGTCTAGTTCTATTATTAGTGAGGTTTTTCCAGAAGCTAACTTGTATGATGTTCTTTGTGCTCTGGCAGGCTGGAGAACCTGACAGAAGTCGGTCTGAGGAGATGCGAGGTGTCTGGTCCAGGCCCGGAGAACAAGATCAGAAACACCACACCACGTATCCTTCAAAAACACATGACTGATGTTCTCAGACAGGAACAGGTAAACTCTGCGTGAGGCTTCTTTAACAGCGTCTCTCAGTGGCTCAGTCTCTGGATCTTTCTGGAAACCTGCTGAGCTCTTGGGAGGTGCTGGCGGCCATCACCGAGCAGCTGGACTCTCTGGAGGAGCTGCAGCTCAGGTGAGGCCGTCTGAGCGTACCCGCCATTAGTTTATGGGCAGATCTCTGGTTTGAGTGCTGAAAGTCCCGTTTTACTAACATGAGCCCTTCTGCGTCTTCAAAATCTCTGAGCAGTCACAACAGGCTGAGTATCCCCAGTGAGCCGAGCCGTTTAAGCCCCGCCTTCTCTCGTCTGAGGCTACTGTCACTCAACAGCTGCGCACTCACCTGGACTCAGGTCAGAGTTCAAACTTACTGCTTACTCTCTGGTGTACTGAATTATATCATACTTAATAGTGCATACTTACATGTGCACTACTGGTCAAAAGTTTGGAATTATATTTATATATATATATATATATTATATACCAAGAATACATCAAAAACATTATGAGATATTTAAATGTATAATAATTCAATAATTCAATTTTAGTATTTTACATTATTGTACAAATACAGCAAAACCGTAATACTGTGAAAACGTAATTGAAATAATTCAAAAATTAACATTACTATTTTTACTGTATTTTACTACTACAGCAATATTGTGAAATAAAGTAATAAATAATAATTATGTAATTATTATTACTAAATGAACATTAATAATAGCAATGAGTATGATAAATTAATAAAATAATGTTAATAGTAATAAATTAATAATTCACTAATTCCTTAATTCATCAATTAAATAAACTGTAATAATGTAATTACTGTAAAAATACATTAATATATTGTAATTAAATTAATAATTCATTAACTAATAAAACTAATATTTTACAGTATTACTATAAGAATAAAGTAAAACAGTAATACTGTAAAATATTGAAAACCGTTAATAATATTGATCATTACAATATTACTGTAAAAACAGTAATAACTTAATATTAATAAAATTATTATATTTGAGAATAGCAATTCTGTTCAATTTAAAATTATTATTATTTTAAATTAATCAAAACTTAACTAATACTATTGTAATATTTTACTATAATATTGTCTTACCGTGTTTGTGATCAAATAAATGCAGCTTTGAAGAGAACGTTAATACATTTGAGTTATTCCAAACTTTTGCTGTGTTGTGTCTGACCTCTGACCCCTCTGTGCTCGGCAGGTTCTCCACTGCGCCTCCATGTGGCAGCAGTTAGAGGAACTTTATCTGGCGGACAATGACATCACAGAATTAATGAGGTACCACACTGAATCACTTTCACATCACAGAGCAGAAATATTCCTCACAGCACAGGAACCAACCCAGCTTTCGTTTCTCCAGACCAGAGCGTGTGCTACAGACGCTAAAAGTGCTGGATTTATCCAGTAACCACATCCTCCAGGAGACAGTGCTGGAAATCTCACATTTACCCTGGTAAGAACGAGCAAATAACGAAGACGCAAAACATCTTGCATCATAACGACATCATAAACAATGTTTGAATCCTCAGTTTGGAGAAGCTGAATCTGTCCAGCACCGGTTTATCTGTCATTCAGTTCAGTGATGCTTCAGCAGGTACCAGAGTGATTCAAACCTCTAGATTCATATTTATAATGTGTACATGCATAAAATAAAACAACATGTTCATGCTGTGAAGGTGACAAGACGGCTTTGTTTCCTGCACTGAAGACACTTTTACTAGACGACAGCAAGATTTCAGAGGTATACCTGAGATTAAATTGATAAAAGTGGTTTTATATACAGAGCAAACATATTTTATTTTCACAAAATATATTTTATTTGTGTGAAATAATGTTCTATCATCACTTAGCATAGCAGATATATTAATGTAAAAATGAAACGAAATACTTTTTCTGACCTGAAAGTATCAAAACATATCAAAGAAAATACTACATTTGATTCTGTTTTAATTTATTGAAATGATATGATTTCAGAAAATATATATATATATATATATAATTAAACAGGACACATTATAATGTACAACTCAAGCTGTATTAAACAATTATAGTTTTGATGCTTGAAAACCTTTTTTTGGTTTTTATTAATATTTTCGATTATTGGGGATTTTTTATTTTTTTTTGCATTCCGTTTATTTTTTTTTTGTTAATGTTTTATTTTTATTATATTATTATTTATTATTTTATTATATTATTATATTATTTTATATATATATATATTATTATTGCTACTTTTATTCATTTTTTCAATATATGTTGATATTGTTTTTCATATTTTCTTTCAGGTTTTCAGTAACCATTTATTAAATAACCATTTGTATAACCACACTTGTGCAAATACAATGGTTAAACTAGGTTAGTGTGGTTAATTTACCATGGTTTAACTATAGTAACCATTTTTTATTATTATACGTTTTTTTATGTAATAATAAAATATATACAACGTATTGGACATTTATTTCTTGATTTTTTTTCTCAATTTGCATGTCTTTTTCCATTTGCAACACATTGAGCTTTCTTGTCTACCGTAGTTTTAGTTATTTTGGTAATGCAACTTACAGTAAAGAAAATGTAAAATGTTGTCATAGTGACTAGCCAAAATTTAAGTTTAAATGAATAAATTACACATTTTGCAGATGCTTTTATCTAAAGAGGCTTGCGTCTGCTAAATGCATAACTGTAAACTGTATTCGGTTTGAGTTAATGTGGAGCTCAGTAATGGTTTTAGTTGTTAATGATGATAATCTGTGTGCAGTGGCATGTGGTGAACGAGCTGGAGAAGCTGCCGGATCTTCTTCATCTGTCCTGTAGAAGAAACCCTCTGCTGCAGAAAGAGAAGAACCTGGAGACCTCCAGACAGATCATCATCGCTCGACTGAGCCGGCTGGAGCTGCTCGACATGAGACAGGTGACCAGAGAAGTCCCTGATGAGGCAGATATGGCTCATATAGTGTGTTCTACTGAGAATATGAAGGACAAAACGGCAACAATATGAATTTGCTGCAGATGCTGATATTTCTGATGATGAATTCTGATGCTTGTGATGTAAATCAATGACATAAAATGATCTAAATATCACTATCTCCAATATTATATGAGATTGAAATGATCAAACGTATAATGCTGTGCTGATGGAGAGCTGAAGAAGGCTCCTCAGAAGATGTGAGATTTCTACAATTACACTGAAACAGCTTTTACTGGATAAAACACTGTTAAGATATCACTCAGAGCAAAGCTTGCTTGTTTGTTCATATCTGCTACATCATCTGTCTCAGGTCTTGCCGGACGAGAGGAGGGGGGCGGAGCTGGATTACTGTAAGATGTTTGGGTTGGCGTGGCTGAAGGCTGGAGGTCACTGTGACCCGGAGAAGAATCACCCGAACGCAGAGTTCACGAGCGAACACCCACGATTCCTCACGCTCATCCAGAGTGAGTCCGGCTGGGAGGCTCCGCCCACTGAGGAATCTCATTGGTTCTGCTTATTTGCATATTAAACGTCTGTCTGCACGGTTTGTTTGCGTTTGTTCAGAGTACGGCGCTCCAGAAGAGGGCGAGCTGAGAGAACAGAAACCATTTGCGCTAAAAAATCAGTTATTAAGTACGACTCTTCTCATTATCTCATCAATACCGACCTTTAAAACCCTCCCCGTATGAACGTCTCTCAGCGTCTCTGCTCTCGTTTCAGCCGTAACCTTCGTCTGTCCAGAGGATTCAGAGAGGAAGCCCATAGAGAAGAAGCTGCCAGGTAAAAGCACGCATTAATAACGCTGACGAGACACAGGTTTGAGGGGTTTTTCTGCTGTTTTCAGGCTCAATGATGGTTCAGAAGGTGAAGGGTCTTTTGCATCGGCTGCTCAGATTACCAGGAGCGGAGCTAAAGCTCTCCTACACCTGCTCCAAGGTTTCATTTCAATTGCACTTTAATTTAGTTTTAGTTTGTTGTTGTTGAACCTGAAGTAGCACTAATGAAGCTGAAATGAGTAAGTTATGTGATATCTCATCCTATAGATGGCTGGAAGAGAGATTGAGATCGATAACGACCTGAAGCCGCTGGAGTTTTACTCTGTGGAGGACGGCGACAGAATTCTGGTGCGCTGGTCCTGATGAGACCGCAGGGGATTGTGGGACATATAAGCCTTACGGACTGACCATCACTTAGATCAGAGCGAGTCCATCAGCTTCTGCACTGACCTCGGATCAGAAATCATCTCACGATTATCACGCAACATTATTCCTCCAGAAAACAAAGCATCGCTAAACTCTCTTTATTAAGCATAAACTATTAATTGAGTGTTTTGTTTTGATCCTTCTTTGTTTGTGTGAATCATTACAGTCCCTCACCACCAGGTGGCGCTTTATTTCATGCCTGGAGCCAATACTCCAGAAAGACACTTTATAAGATCACCCGAATCTCATAAAGAAATATACAGGTTACATTTCAATCCAGTATCACTGTTTGTTTTTCACATTCAAATAAAACAAAAATTAGTACAGCGTACAGTAAAAAAACAACTCTACTTTCATCATGTGACGTTTAAATTATAAAGTACATTTTTTTCCCATGTTAAAGAAGGCAACTGAAAATTGCTTAAATGTCCTTTAAAAATGTCATGATGGCAAAAATAATAATAGCATTTATTTTTTATGATTATTTTGCTTTTTGGTAAAATGACCATCATTTTCTTGAAATAATACCTCAAATTTAACTACTAAACATAGCAATTATGTTTGCGGTCTGAATCATTTATATTAAAGCGAGTATTCATAAAACCATCTTCCAAACCATGGTTTGTTAAATCATTATTGTAAGCCTATGATAATTGCTTATATTTTACAATTATATTTTAATCTTATTTTGCTTATATTAAATCACTATTTTTGAAATATTTCAGTTCAGTTGCTGAAATGATTTTCTTTTTAAGTTTATCAGTATAATATATTAAATCAATATTTTTTAAAAATATGTGAAAAGTGAACACAATTCGCAATTACCTTTTTATTCCCTGGAGAAAAATGAGTAAGCTTTTCGAAACTCAAAACGATTCAGTTTCTAAATGGATCGCGGCTGGAGAATCATTTGATTCAGATTTGGAATTCGGAGCGGGTTCATGAATCTTTTGATTCAGACAGTAGTAAAGTTGCAGTTTTCAATTCAATCCAAGTTTATTTAGCGCTTTTCACGACACCAGTCCAAAATGAAACTTTATACATTAGGCTTATCGGTCGTCAAGTTCCGATATGGCAGAAATGATTTCAAGAAGTCAAAACATAAGCGGCAGAAAAACAATAAATCAATAAAATCAGTCTTTCATATATTTGATTCATTATATATATTGTTTCCAAATGTAAATTGTAGTCCCATGTGTGTTGGACCAGACTCATTCAGAACTGATCCGAATACTGATCATTCAGTGCGTTAAAATATCAGAAACTTGCCAAAAATAAACATACTAGCTCTCAGATCCACCTGTAAGTTAAAAGGCCAGTTTCTCATGTTTCCATGTGTCTGGAGGAATGAAACACAACAGACTCAAACCTCTTAAAAAAATGTGTTTTAATTGAACAGCTGTAAAAAACATAGTCTCTCTCTCTTCCTTCCTCTCTCCAGCTGTTTCCACAGCGGCCCGCCTTCCCATCATGCAGTGTGTAAACAAATGGTGTGATTTCTCATAAGAGGCTCTCGTCCAGATGGACTGTCTGAGTGTAAACGTCATATAAACATGGGCCCTCGGCCCCTGAGCACCAGAGATGACATACAGAGCCCATAAAGATTATACGGTTTTGATATTTACAATTAACCAAAAGAAAATCTTTGACTGGCATTTTAAAAATCAGATTAAAATATAATTGTAAGTAATATTTTACCTAAATCAGAATGATTGCAGATAATATCCTTCCCAGAATGCAACCCTCCCCTCACACATAGTATAAATGTATTCAAGCAGCCCAAGAGCTACAATAAAAATTATATTTATTTATCTAACTATCAGCTAAACTGTCAAGATCTATTCAGATTAATGTCTTCAAGTGGTTTTAGTAGGGATGCACCAATACAGACATTAAAAATCATAAACAGCTTTATAAATGGATACTTGTGTTTAAATATTGTTGCACTTTTTTTTTCAGTGTATATATAAACATTATATAAATAAAAATCACAGTGTTATGATGGATACAGACAACGCTAATACAGACAACTGATTTGTTTATGTACAATTATTAATATATCTGCTGATATTATACATATAATAATTCCAATAAAAAGTCAGAACTGTGAAAAGTAATCTCCGAATTCAATCAAAAAAAATAATAGTTGCGGAAAAGTAAACTGCGAATTCCAATAAAAAAAATTCAGAATTGCGAAAAGTATTTGCGAAAAGTAAACTCCAAATTTCAATAAAAATGACGAAAGGTAAACAGTGAATTCCAATAAAAATTGCAAAAAGTAAACTCAGAATTTTGATAAGGTCAGAATTGTGCAAGAAAAAACTGAATTCCAATAAAAAGTCAGAATTTTGAAAAGTAATCTTTGAATTCATTAAAAAAAATAATAATTGCGAAACGTAATCTGCAAATTCCCATAAAAACCCAGGACCACGAAAGTAAATTCTGAAATCTGATAAATAAAAAGTCAGAATCGTGAGATCTAAACTTACAACTGCGAGAAAGTCGCAATTAACTTTCTTATTTTTATTCCATGGTAGAAAAAAAAATGACGAAAGGTAAATAGTGAATTCCAATAAAAATTTAAACTTGCAAAAAGTAAACTCAGAATTTCGATAAGGTCAGAATTGCGAAAGAAAAAACTGAATTCCAATAAAAAGTCAGAATTTTAAAAAAGTAATCTTTGAATTCAATAAAAAAAAACAAGAATTGTGAAACGTAATCTGCAAATTCCAATTAAAAGTCAGAACTGTGAAAAGTAATCTCCGAATTCAATCAAAAAAAAAAAAAATTGCGAAAAAGTAAACAGTGAATTCCAATAAAAACTGCAAAAAGTAAACACAGAATTTTGATAAGGTCAGAATTGCGCAAGAAAAAACTGAATTCCAATAAAAAGTCAGAATTGTGAAAAATAATCTTTGAATCCCATAAAAACCCAGAACCACGAAAGTAAATTCTGAAGTCCGATAAATAAAAAGTCTGAATCGTGAGATGTAAACTTACAACTGCGAGAAAGTCGCAATTAACTTTCTTATTTTTATTCCATGGTAGAAAAAAAAAAAGTTACTTTACTTTGTGACTGAATTTTAATAAAAAGGTCAAAATGTTTTCCAATAAAAATTAAACTCAGTATTTCGATAAAGTCAAAAGTTAGGTTTACAACGTAAACGCCAAATTCCAATACAAAGTCAGAATTGCGAAAAATTTTCTCTGAATCCCATAAATTCTGAAATTCGATAAATACAAATGCGAGAAAGTCGCAATTACCTTATTCCGCGGTGAAAACAAGCCTCCTTACTGAGCTGATCATGACTGTTTTTAAAAGAAGTGAATCCCTGAAATAATCTGTGTCTATTAAGATGAGGCAGAACACTGATATTAGCAGATGCGGTATGAATCTATGGGGTGCATCCCTACTGTATGTGACGATCGTGATCCGACGGATCAGTAAAGAGGAACTCTTCAGTGTCTCTCAGAAGTTGTGGTCCGGCTCAACACACGAAGCGTCTCTGGTGTCAGGACAGCGGCAGGAGAATCCTCCGGGCCGAGGCAGACAGAGATGAGAGCAGCCTCCGTTCTCAGCAGAGCAGTAGTTCAGTCCTGAGGAGCACACACAGGGGTTAACACCGGCTCACGCAGTACAGCCGTTTATGAGGAGAAGCTCAGACCTGCAGGGCATCGTGGGTAAGTTATAGTGATGCCGTATGTACGAGAGCGTCTCTGAGGAAGAAACTCCTCCACCTCTGTCCCATCATGACGGTCCATAGCAACCACTGCTTCCCTAGTGACAAATCAAAATAAAACACTTACTAAACATTAAGTAAAAAATATGCAATTGCAAAATAAAAACAATAAAAATTGGATTATTCATACTTCATACTAAAAATGAATGAAATTTAAAATAAAAATAAAAAAAATAAGTTACAAACTAAATAAAATCAAACTTAAATTAAATAATTAAACCATAATATATAAGATAATATCACTTTTGAATTAAAATAAAAATAATTAAATTAAAATATTTTAATCTGAAATATTTTAAATGGAAATAAATCATTTAAAAATAAAAACAAAATACTTACTAAAAATGTAAAATAAAAATGAATCACTAACACACATTTCCAAGATCTGTGTGAAGAGATGTGAAGCTGGGAAAATCTGATTTTAATATTATCCAACATAACATTTTTTCCTAGGAAATCCAAATGTTTAATTTCTAATTAAAATATCATTTTTTTGTGAATGTCTATATTTAACTACACATGGGCAAATAAACATCCAATCACTGAGTCAGATGCTATTCAGAAATCTCTCAGTGATTCTTTTGACTGATTCTGATTCTTTTGAATCGATGGTTCACGAGAGTCTCTGAAGTACCTTCTCCAGTCGGTGTAGTAGAGGTTTCTGCCGTAAGACACGATGGAGAACGGATACTGAATGCCTTCGGTCAGTTTTCTCCGGACACGAGAGAACGGATCCACACACTCCACCTTACGAGTTCCTGAAACACACACACACACACACACATACATACATCACCAGGAGTCAACAGAGACAGGAATACAAAAGAAAAGTCATGCTTCTGGCCTGATGGTGAATGATTTATCAGTGATGTTATATAAAGAAAAGGAATACCTTCATAATTATTTTTTAACAGCAATAACCACTACAGTATTAAACTTAATTATTTATGTTGCTAAATAAATATGAAGCTGACCTGCATGAGAGTCATAAAACTGCAATATTAAAATTAATGAAACAACAAAAACAATTTAAAATAAAACACTTAAAACTATAAAATGCCCAATTAAACTAAATAATAAAAAAACAACCAAAAATAAAATATAGTTTTGTCATGAAAATGTAGAATTAAAATAAATAAATAATGTATATACAGTATATATATTTATATATATATATATATATATATTAAATAAACCCTTAAGTAATAAAATTTATTAAATAAAAATGTGCTATTAAAATAAATATATAATTTTAAAATAAAACAAATTAACTTAATAATTAAATAAAATAATAATAACTAGGAAATTAATAAAATATATTAAATCATAAATACTAAATTAAAATTAAAGATTAAAAATATATTTTTTAATTAAAATAAATAAAAATATATAAAAAACACATCAAAATAAAATACTAAAATAATTAAAATAAATAATTTAAATAAAGAAATGAAAAAATAATTTAAAAATAAAAATAAACACAATAAAATGCTTAGTGAAAATAAATTAAACCATTGTAAAGGGTAATATTTAAAATATTTCAATAAAAATCACATAAAAATAAAGCATTCAAAAAAAAGGCCTGTTTCTGTCCTGATATTATTATAAAGAAAGAGAATATCATCATCATGGTGAATCTTGACTGATGTGAAGCTGACCTGCGTCTGCCCAGCACAGCTGCCTGCTCTGGGGGTCAAAGGTCAGAGCGTTGGGCAGCCCCAGGCCTTCCTGCACCAGTACCGTCCTGTCGCTGCCGTCCAGAGCCGAGCGCTCGATCTTAGGCCCGTCTCGGTTCCAGTCGGACCAGTACAGATATCTGCAGCACAGAGAGAAGTGTGTCATACAGTATATCTGACCCAGCAGACAACACACCGTACGGGTCACAATTATTATACATTTCTCTTCTACACCAAAAATCATTAGAATATCATTAGGACATCATGTTCCATGAAGATATTTAGTAAATTTTCTACAGTAAATATATCAAAGCTTCATGTTTGATTAGTAATATTCATTGCTAAGAACTTCATTTGAACATTGACTTTCTCAATATTTAGATTTTTTTGCTCCCTCAGATTCTAGATTTTCATAATATCACAACAAACCTACGAAGGAGGATTAGGGCCAAGCAATAATAATAAAACAAAACATCTCAAGATTTAAATCGTTAATGAGATTTTTCTCAAAATTAAATGAGTTTATTCTCAAAATATTATTTCAACTCTCAGATTAAGTATGAATCTCAGCTGTTGTGTCTGTGGCACACACCCGTGGGCGGGGTCAGCGATGATCGGGCGTGGGTTGATGAGGTCATTGTCGAAGAGGACGCGCCGCTGACTGCCGTCTAGTCGGGACACCTCGATGCGGTCCAGAATAGAGTCGGTCCAGTACATGTTTCGGGACATGTGATCGATGGCGATTCCTTCAGGGCTGCCCAGATCTGCTCACAGAACAACACACAGCCCGTTTCCATGACTACAGCTCGACAGCTTTCACAAAACAAAACAATGTTGCAAAGTTTTTGAAGTAATGTTTTGTCTGAATTTTATTACATTAAATAAAAGATCAAAGGAAGTGGCCTTTATTTAATACTTTTTATTTATTTCCCAAACTGGGGCTCATGAATAAGTTGATTTAAATCTAATAATTAACTACTAAAATGTATTAAATCATAAATATTTAACATAAATTAATAATTTTAAAAGAAAAAAAAGAAAAGAAAAGAAAAAAAAAACACTTTAAAATTAATGACACAATAAATTATAAAACAATTTTAAAAATAATTAAAAAATAAAATCCATCAAAATAAAACGCTAATTAAAAATTAAACCATAAACGTGAAATTAAAATAAATACACAATAAATAAAAAAAACACAATCTAAATAAAACACTACAACAATTATATCATAACAATGTTATATTACAGTAAATAAATTATTTAAAAATAAATCAAGTGAAAAATAATACAATTATAAAACTGTACACCGAAAATAAATAATTAAAAACAAAAACAATTTATTAACCACTAATCAAATTATAAAAATGTAAAAATAAGATAAGTAATTTAAATATTTAATAAGTAATTAAAAACACTACAAAAGTAATAATAAAAGTAAAGATCTAAATAAAAATAATTAAAAATAAAAACAATCACAATAAAATGCCTACTAAAAATAATTCATAAAAATATAATAAATCATTAGAAACATCAGAGAACCATGAATGAGCAAATGTGTTGTTAAATTATAGATGTTGTTAGATTATACAGTAACTTCAAATCTCAGTAAACACCTAACAATCTAAAGTAACTATCTGAGGTTAAAGTGTTAGTGTGGTGTGGTCAGTATTATCAGTATGACCTTTAGTGATGAGCACCGAGGTCTCTCCACCCTGAAGCTCGGCTCTGCTGATGGACGGCTGAGTGATGTCTGACCAGTAGACCATCTGCTCCACGCAGTCGAACGCCACTGCGATCACCACCTTACCCTGAAGACCACCAAACATAAGCAACACCACAGTATTCATTGAATTAATTCAATTAAATTATTTTTAAGTAGCAATATACATATATTTATATATGAATTTAGGTATATATATATATATACATTAAGGTTAAAATCTAGCAAAAAAAAAAGGTTAAAATTAAGCAAAATATAAATAAATAAATCATTTTACATTTTAAAAGAGGTTAAAATTAAGCAAATATTAATATTAATATTATTAATTAAAAAGGTAAAAATTTAGCTACATATAAATAAATAAATAGATGTAAAAAAGGTTAAATTATAGCTAATTATAAATAAATACATAAATAAATATATAAAGGTTCAAATGTAGTAAAATTTTAAGAATGCATGAATGAATGAGTGAATACAGTTAAAATATAGCAAAATGTAAATTATTTGAAAAAACATTTAAAAAAAATAGAAAGGTTAAAATGTACAAAAAGTATTTGTAAAAATTCTTTAAATATGTAAAAGAGAAAAAAAAAAGCTTATTTTATTTAAATTTCAAAAGCTAAATCTTCAGCATGAAGGTGTTGTGGAGCGAGCGGTCAGTCTGACTCTGAATGTCAGGACGGAGAATCACCGGATCAGGCTTGTTTACTCGTGTCTCACTGACTCAGGACTGTCTGTGGTTACAAGCGCAGGAAAATGAGCTCTAGACATATTTCAGAGCAGATGATAGACACTTTCTGGATCCATTTAGAAATGGTTTTCCATCATATAGTGGCTCTGAGAAACTAAAATTAATGCCTTTTTTGTTGTAAAATATTTATGCATCTTTATTCACAAAAATGACACTTGCTTTTATATTGTATGTGCAATTTAAGTCCTACTTGCTTGTTTGTTTATAATTTAACACCATGATAATTTTATGACAAAAAAGGTCAAATGTAGCAAAATATAAAAGAATAAATAAATGTATTTAATCAATTTATAATTAAAAATTTTATTAGCAACATCTAAAAAAATAAATGTACACATTTTAAAAGCTAAAATGTAGAAAAATATAAATGACTGAATAAATAATTTAATGAAAAAAAATATTAGTTGCTAAAATGTAAATAAATGAAAAATTTTAAATGTAGCAAGTAATAAATAAATAAAAGAAAGGAAGTTAAAATGTAACAAAATAAATAAATATAAATTTATAACTTAGATGTGACTTCAGTTTGCAAATATGTTTTGGGGTCACTATGTGTGTGTAATGTTCTCACAGAAGTATAGCACATGAGCTGCTGAAGATCATCACAGAACCATGATGTAATTAACTCACAGGTACGTGCAGAACTGTCCTCGACTCGTTTTTCATCATCCGGTTGCCGTCGAGCGGGATGTGATCAATCTTACCGCTTTGAGCGAATAAGAGGTTTGCTCCAGGAGTCAGAGGACTGATGTCAGGTCTGGGGGTGGGGCCAATGAGGGGCGGAGTCACATTGTGATCAATACCTACGGAAATAGGGGGAAATGTTATAAATATTATAAATATTATTTAAAATTTCCGAATTAAAAATCTAAATAAAACTAAAATAAATACAAATACAAAAATCACAAGATGCGTTAAATTACAAAAAAAAAATGTTATATTTTATTATATTTATTAAAATTAATCAAAGAAATTAAGAAAAAATATTTTATAAAAAAAAAACAAAAAACATTTATTACAAAAAAATTAAAACATAAGAAATAAACTAAAAAAAAAAAAAGACGCTTGCTAAAAAGATTAGGTAAAAAGCGTTTGCTTGACAAAATCCTTCCCTGTTTGGGAATCCTTAATAATACAACAATATTCAGACCTTTTTGTGACTTATGTGCAAAACGTGAAAGAAAAAATAAAACCAAACTACCAATAATAACTGCTTGTTTTCTTTAAAAAAACAACACTAGCTTCTCTAATCTTTTTGTATTCTATCTCTGTCTTCTTTTTATTTATTACACACTTAACATTAGCAAAAAGGCCTCTAGCTTGCTCAGTTCTTTTTCTTTTCTGTCTGTTTTCTTTCTATTTATTATATAATAAACTAAAATGTTTTAGCACTTGTGTATCATTACTGTTTTGTTGGTTTTGATTGCTTCCGTTGCCCTTATTTGTAAGTCGCTTTGGATAAAAGTCTGTTAAATGACTAAATGTAAAATATTCCCCGACACATCAGAGTATTGAAACTTTGCATGCATGTTCATGAATCTAAATGAGTAGAATTTGCAAAATATCAGAATGAAACTCATAGGTTAATATTAGTATTTCCAACAAATCAAAACCCTGTGTCAAACTGACCTGCACATAATAAACTACACATAACAGAGATGGTGTGTGCTCTTACACATGGGTGAGCTGCTGCCCGGTCCGGTTCTGGATCCAGGGATCTCGCGTCCGGTCGAGTCGACACACCAGCACTGACCGATGCTGGCGTGACACTGCAGGGGTTCGTAAGCGCCGTACGCATCGCAGCTGGGCACATACTGACCGACGGCTGGCCGCGGACGGAAGGGGACGTATCCTCCCGAGGAAGACTGGGCTTCTGCTCGGTGACGCTCACACAACGTCTGCTCTCCATTTGCTGCAAACACACCGATAAAAACACCAGACATCATCAATCTGTCATGGATGTATCTGGTTGATTAACAGTCTCAGAGTGGGTTTATTTTCAAATGTTTACGCAAAGAAAGAAGGCGGAGCTATTATTCTGGCTGTAGTGTTGCTGCGGGCGCCATGTTCTGGAGAC
>JAUMHE010000008.1:2191597-2230841 GCA_032359235.1 Enteromius mattozi | reverse complement strand
ATTATGTCTCCACTGGATCAACAAATGCCTGCTTTGTAATGTGTTTTATTGTTTTGGTGTCATAGCGCCGGGACGCAGCATCACGTTATGGTAAGGAGCGGAACATTTCCATCAGACGCTTGCTTGGCACCACAGAACTAATGATTATGAAAGTGTCAGAGAAACACAGTACGGAGGAACATTTTAATAATGTATTGATAAATTAGTGTTTTCTTTGTTTTCGGTTTAAGAGATGAAGTCGCTGACACTGACTTATCCTCTCCGCAGTTATGATGCACCTGTTTCACACAGATTACATAATCTTTACATGTGAACTGGTAATTATAAAAGTAGACATTTCGCTTTTGTGAGTGCACACAAATAAACATATTTGTGCATATTTACTAGGTTAACATTAGACTGAGCAGCCATGTACATTATTCATGCTGCTACTAACATTTTGGAAGTTTTTTCTGCAACTATGAGACTAATAAAACAATGGTCGAACAAGCCTCTTCTCGTTTACTAGCGGTTAGTCAACTATGAGGTGGAAGTTCTAGTCGTTTTAGTGCTCTTTTGCAATCAAAAACTCAAAACCAGACCATCTCTGTCTGATACAGTTAAAGACAGATGATGAAACGGTCTCTGTTCTGTCTGAGAGCCGGTGGTTTCTGTGTGTCTGGTTTTAGTGTCCCGGGGCCCTTCAGAAGTGGATCTGGTGAGATTGTGGTGTATCTGCAGTAGATGATCTGTGATTGTTCTTCATTTAACCGCACAAAACTTATGACATTAAAAATGTATTCATTTTGCATGAAGAAGATGAAGTCTAGTTTTAGGATAGGTTTATGATGACAATCTTATTGACTATAATTTTACTAATAGTAGCATTTTTACCCTTTAAAATTTCATTATTGTAATAAAAAAGTAAAATTATATATATAATTCACTGCAACATTTCCTATGCTCAATTTAATTAATGCTGAATTATTTTAATTTAATTTTAATCGTTGTATCTGGACAGGATTTATTTATTATTTTATATATTTATTATTTTATAATTTGTATATTTACTTAAAATAATTGCATCTGGTGATATTAAATAGTACACATTATTCTGAAGAAAATTTTTTTTTATTTATTTAAAAACCCTTAAAGGGCCTTAAAAATAAATAAATAAAAGCAACAAACAATTAAAATTAAAATTACAAATGTGTCTTAATATATTATTAACAATTAATTTTTAATATTATTTTTTATTATGTATTATTACAACATTTATTTATTATTTTTACTTATTTATTATTTTATAATTTTTAACATGTATTCAAAATCCTGGCCTGGCCTTTCATGAATAATAATTTTCATTACATTTACAGTATAACAAATGAAAAATATCAAATTATATACTAATTAAAATTATAATTATTCTGTTAAATTCAATTGAATCGGTGTATCAATACAAAAAGGTTTTAATGCCGCATTACAAACAAAAAAATCCTAAAAAGGCCATAATGAACAAATTAATGAATACTTATATACTTATTGCAAAATACTCCCAACCCACCCCTGAGCTTCACTTATAATATTAGCCATGCTTTTATCCCAAAAAGGGTCAGAAAGTAGTTTTTAAGCTTTCCTCCCTCTCCTCAGCACTTACAACTAAACCGTTTTTTGCTGCTGTGCCTTTAAGAGATGTGCAACGACTGTGCTGTGTTTACTGTTGTTTAATCTGCATTCATCAGAGTTGAAATGTGCTGCTCAAACTCTTCAGATCAGACTGAGATGATCAGAGATCATGAAATCAAGCTTGAGCTGTTGTGTACGATCTGCAGAGCTGTAGGTGCTACACAAACAGAGCCTGCTTTCACACACTTTACAACGTTTCATTTCTCTAGTTCTTCTGCTGTTTAGGGATAACAGCATCAGTCTCAGTTCCTCCTCATTACCTCATAGAGAGGATGAGATGTTTCTGAACACAAAGAAAGACAAACAGAAGGACTCGTGACAGATAAGGCTAGCATACAGGCTAGGCTGTAATTATCACGGCGTCGGAGATGTGACATCTGCCCTCAAATTAGGAGAACACTTCACGCTTGTCAAACACACACAGACACACACAGACTGAAGAGCTGGGAAATATTCGCCGCAGGGAAAATGTGCAGAAGCGAGCAAGAGTTCAGAGACTGGGACTCAGGAAAACTCTATTAGGCATTTCAGCATTTATTTATTTATTGGCCAAGTATGCATAACATACAAGGAATTTACTGCTGGTTTAAGGTGTCCCACATCTGTGATAAATTCATTTTAATTCATGAAATAAAAAAATGAAATTACGTATTCAGCGTTAAGAAAATAAAACCTAATTATGTGATCAATAAGATTTTTTTTTATTATTAATTTGTGCTGAGTTATTTATAAAAAAACAGAGTTAATAGATTTTAAAATCAGTATACAGTATATATACAGTATATATACATGCACACACACACACACACACACACACATACATAGAGAAATCTGTTATTTTTATATATTAAATATATTTATATGAATATAAATATATACATGTAAATATACAGAACTTTTATTTTGGATACAATTAATATAAGTATATATTACAATGTGTGTGTATATATATATATATATATATAAATAATTAAAATATTATATATGAATAATCTATATTTACATTGACTTATAGATATTTAATTGATTGATTTAGACCTAGATCTATATAATCTGATATTTATTAATTAAATTTTTTATATAGTATATATTTAAAATATTTATGTATAATATTTAAATTGTTCAAAAGTGACAGTAAAGACATTTATAATGTAAAAAAAAATGTTTTTCAAATAATTGCAGTTCATTTGAACTTTGTATTCATTAAAGAATCCTGAAAAATAAAATGCACCACACTTTCCACAAAAAATATTGCTTTTTAACATTGATAATGATCAGAAATGTTTCTCGAGCAGTAAAACAGTATATTATTATGATTTCTGAAGGATCATGTGACACTGAAGACTGGAGTAATGATGCTGAAAATTCAGAAATAAATGACAGTTTAACAGATATTCATATAGAAAACAGCTGTTTTAAATCGCAATAATATTTGACAATTTTTACAGTATTTTTGATTCATTAACTCTATTTTTATATATGATTCTTTTGTGGTTATATATAACCTGCACATGGTTTTGAGAGTCATCTGACATTCATCAGTGAGCAGGTGAATATAACTGCGGAGCTCTGATGTTTCTCCAGATGATCAGTACAGTATATAAAACACATGCAGATCCAGACACATTCCTGGCCGGCTCTAGAGCAGGCGTGTTCAGACTCTATATGAGAACCATATGATAATGTAAACCAGGCCGAGCAAAAGCCCCAGAGGAAGAGGAAGGAAAAAATTCAGACAAATTACAATGAGTGCTTCTTATCTGACCATCGCCAGTGAACAGACGCCTTCACAGCCATGAGAAAAGTGTGGGAGAGAGAAACCGAGGCACTGAACGACAAGAATGAAGAAACAGCATCCTGTCGCTCCTTGTGTTCTTCAGACTCAACATTACATACAAACAGACTTCATTTACTTTCGAAACATGATGTGACCCTGGACCACACAACCAGTCATAAGAGTCAGTTTTTGGGTCATTAAATATCTTTTCAGTGATGTCTGGTTTGTTAGGATAGGAAAATATCTGAAAATCTGGAATCTGAGGGAGCAAAAAAATCTAAATATTGAGAAAATCATCTTTAAAGTTGTCCAAATGAAGCTCTAAACAATGCATATTACTGATCAGAAATTATTATTAATAAAAAGCATACATTTTTTAAAGAATGTTTTATTTATTATTTTATAATTTTCAATACTGTATAATCTTTATTACTTTATTATCTTAATATATTAAGATGTATGCTTGTGTTATTGTGAATGGTTTGTTTTTCTTAACTTTTTATTATTTATTAGTATAATCATTTTTTATTGAATAAGTGTAGTTATGTATATGTAGATATATACATACACATACACACATATTGAATTACATTTTTTATACTTTCTGTTTTAAGTATTTTTTTTGTTGTGTTTTCCTTATTTTTATAATTTTTTATTATATATTTTTTATAGTGCTATTTAATTTAGTTTTAGTTATTTGAGTATTTTAACTTGCTGAAACAAAAAACATCAGTTTTTAATATATTTAATTTAATTTGATTTAATTTAAGTGATGAAAAAGTTTTTTTTATGGTTTGAATTATACTGGTGTTTATAAGACTCACAGAAGTTTTAAAAAGTGATTTCACACTGACTTTAAAGCGTCACGCTACAGTACTAACACCTACCTGATCCAGGTGTGCAGCTGAAGCCATCGCCGTGAAAACCAGGCCGGCACTGACAGGTGAAGGAGCCCTGTGTGTTGTAGCAGATGGCATCGCCATGGCAACGGCCCGGCTGGCACTCGTCGATATCTGCGAGAGAAAATCAGATGAGTTTTACACATGCGAGCAGCTCTATATATGAACAGGTCTTGACTCATCAGAATCAGCTCTATATGAAGGAATGCACATCTGCTGCGTGTTATTGATGAAGTACGTCCACCCTGCAGCGAAGCGCTCTCCCACACCTGGAGTGATAAATAACGCACACAGCTGTGTCGAGCATTTCCTGTCCAGATCACAGCACTTCCTGTCTCCAGGGGCCCCGCTGTCTGCTGAGAGACTCATATTACCGCTGAGACTGAGACCAAACCTACAATAACCACACTATTGTCTGTTTAGTTACAGCAGAATCTGAATTCATCTCACTGCTTTCTAACAGTCTGCACTGTATAAAGTGCTGTAGAAATAAAGATGACTTGACTTGACCGTCTTCAAATGTTTCTTCATCTAAACCTGAATAGAGTTCCGAATATGACTGATCTGAACTCATACACAAAACACAGCCAAATGCATAAAACTTGAATATATAATAAATTTATATTTATATATAATTTATATTTAATATATAAAAATGCATACGAATATATACATTTTTAAAAATTATGAAGATTCATTCAAATGACAAAAAACAGCACAATTACTAAATCTTTACATTTAAAGTGAAAGCAGAAAATATCTAAAAAATAAATTCATAAAAACTACAGAAATGTAAAAAACAAAAATTAATTAAAATGACAAAAACTAAACTGAAAACAGAATTATATATATAAATAAAAAGAGACATTGAAAAAACTAAAAAGAAATAAAAATATATTTTTAAATAATTATATGTTTTCAACTGTTTATCATTTTTAAGCATTTACAGCAGACAGGGTTAACTTTACAGTAGTGTTCAACACTGATACTGTCAGACTTTGAAAATCCTTTATCACTAGAATTAAAATGATAGACATTTAATTTTGATTTATTTTTTAATTTAGCAGCTATGTTTGCAGATTAAAAAAGATTAAAGATTTATTTATTTATTCTGTTCTCATCGCTGTCTCGTGTTTTAGTGCAGTCACAGCATTTTATGAAAGAAATCAATCCAATCTGTGTTTGTGTGCGCACGTGTGTGTGTGTGTGTGTGTGTGCGCGCACAAAAACCAACATGTGTTTGCGAAAAATCAAATGTAACCCCCATCGTAGTCTCTGACATTTTCAAGTAACTGTAATTTAATTACATTTTTTTCTCAGTCACTGTAACTAATTAGTTACATTTATTCTGTTCTTAAATTATATAATTTAGTTACATGTAACAAGATTTTGGCTACATGTAAATAAATTTCATAATTAGGTTACAGCTAGTAACCCATATATTGAACTCTGGATCACAGAAGCAGTCATAAGAGCATTGGTATATTTGTAGAAATAGACAACAATACTGCAATGGGTCAAAATTATACATTTTTCTTTTATGCCAAAAGTCATTATGATATTAAGATCATGTTCCATAAAGATATTTTGTAATTTTCCTACCATATATATCAAAACTTACTTTTTGATTAGTAATATGCACTGCTTAGAACTTCATTTGAACAACTTTTAAGGAGATTTTCTCAATATTTCGATTTTTATATGGTTTTGGTTTTGTGGGTCACATATGGCTAGTAGCAGTGTTACGTTTTCCTGTGTATTTTGTGCTCAGCGGTGAGTGAATGTTACCCTGACACTCCCGTCCGTCTCCAGAGAAGCCCGGCAGACACAAGCAGATATAAGACGAGTCTCCGGTGTAGCTGCATCGAGCTCGTTCGGGAGCGTCGCAGTCGTGCGTTCCTCTCTGACAGTGATCCACGGGACGCTCCGTCTCTGAACGGGACACAATCACACGCTGTCACAGTGGCTGGAAAACTACATCACAGAAATCACACTTTAATAAGATCAATATTCAAATTATATTCTAATTTAAAAGGCATCATTTCAGTTAGGTGGAATTGCACTTTTCTTCTCTGTTGAGGCCACAAGAGGGCGCATTGAGCAAACTATTACTAATGAACATTTATTCAAGCAATTAAATGACATGGCTATCTGTGAAAAAGTGCGTAATGTTTTAACTATAAGAATTATAAACAAAACATAATGTATGCATAGATTAACACACAGGGACGCAGGCCAATAGCTATGTTCCCATCTAAAGATTCAAATTAAACTTATGCGCAAAAATTGAATAGCGCATAAAACATTTGCGAATAAAGCACCATTCCCATCCAACGAGTCAAAGAGAACAAAATCGTCACTTCCTGATAAACTGGCATCAAAAATCATTTAAAAAAGCAGAAGAATCCACTGAATAAAACTTTTGCGCAAAAATATCGCATGAAACGTGCGAATAAAGCACTGATTCCATCCTACGAGTCAAAGAGAACAAAATCGTCACTTCCTGGTGAACTGGCACTAAATATAATTAAGAAAAGTCGAAGAATTCACTGAATTAAACTTTTGCGCAAAACTTGAATTTCACATGAAACATTTGCGAATAAAGCACTGTTTCCATCCTACGAGTCAAAGAGAACAAAATGGTCACTTCCTGGTGAACTGGCACTAAATGTTATTTCACTAGTTCCCACTTCCTCGGCGATTAATCAATAAAAGTGCTTGTTTGGCGGACTGTCCAGGGAACAGGCAGGGAGCCCGGCGGACCCAGAGCCCTAGGGTATCTACCCCTAGGAGGAGAGGGTTGAGTGATGCTCAGAGTCCAGCCCTGGGAGGAAGTGGCAGGTTAGTGGCAAGAATAGACAATGAAATAGCTCGGAGCTAAACCGGTGACTCCGAATAGTTAGCCGAACGGTGGCGGGAAACTCCGACTGGAGAAAAACCGGAGGAGAACTCTGGCCTGTTTAGGCCTTTCTCCACCGGCCTGCCCCCGGCTCTGGTAGGCGGTGAGGGGAAGGCGGTGGGATGTCAAAAATTGAAGATGCCAGAGAGAGGAAGTGAGCGGTATTTAAGGCGGAGAAAAGAGTTCTGATAGGGTAATTAGTAATGAGGAGATTGGCGGCAGCTGGCGATCGTTCGTACGTGCTCCTCCTGAAATTCGTTATAAAACGCCATTAAGAAAAGTAGAACAATCCACTGAATAAAACTTTTGCGCAAAACTATCGCATGAAACATTTGTGAATAAAGCTCCGTTTCCATCCAACGAGTCAATATCACTAAAAAAACTAGTATAAGCCGCTGAATATTATAATTTTCATATATTATAAAAGACTTGCGCTTAAAATTGTGAACGAGATTGGTCACATGACTTTTTTAGAAGTGCATGAAGAAATTTATTTGGTAAATGTATTTCTGCGCCTATAAAAAAGTGTAACCTACTCCTGATAATTCTGCCTGACGCACGCAATAAAATTTGCTTTATTCTAAAGTCTTTGCATTCAAATGTGGACTTTTATGATAAATTCAACGAATGTTCAAAATTCAGATTTAAAACTTCTGTGCGGAAAAAAACCAAACAAACATTTTTATGGGTTTGGAATGGCATAAGGGTGAGTAATTAATGACAGAATTTTTATTTTTGGGTGAACTGTCCCTTTAATGACAGCAAACCCGGTTCAGAAGCACTTCGGTCTCTTACCGACACATGTCCGTCCGTCGCTGGCGAACAGAAACCCATCCAGACATTCACAGCGGAAAGATCCGGGCTGGTTGTTGCAGATGCTGAACGGACCACAGATCCCAGGGCTTTCTGAACACTCATCAACATCTGAGAAACCAGAAGAGTTCATATATTAACACAGACAAGAGCTCAATACAGGCTTTCATTTAAACATTTTTTCTTATTAATAGGAATACTCAGGGAAGGAGGCCAATGCAGAAATCTGCCAAAAGACATGAAGTACAAGAAATACTATGATAGCATACATTATTTATTTTCGTCATATTCTTTTTTTATATATATTTAACTTTTTTTTATCCATTTTACAGTTTTATTATAAACTGTTTGAATGTTGTTTTCAGTACTTGTATATGGTTTTAATAGCTTGTTTAGGAAAGAAAGAAAGAAATTATTGTTTAGTTTGACTGAATTTTTATTTCATTCTAATAATTCTGTTTTTGTGAGAGCTATTAATAAATGATACTATATTTAAAGAATGACAAAAAGCACAACAAAATTACTATAACTTGAACTAAAATCAAAGTGAAAACAGATAATACAAAAATTAAATACTTATAAACAAAAATATATAAAACATATTTAGACAAATTTAAATATATAAACAATTAAATAGATACACTATATAGACATTCATTAAAAATAATAATAAAAATGACAAAAAGCACAACAAACTTACTATAATTTCAGCTAAAATTGTGAAAAAGTGAAAACAAAAATAAAATGTTATATATATAATTATTTATAATTATTAATTATACTAATATATAAAACTAATTATAACAATCATGTAAATAATTGTAAAATAATAATAATAATAATAATAATACACACAAAACTTAATCATTAAAATGTTACCTAAAATAATAAGAATAATAAAAATAAATAAATGTTCATTTCATTCGATCATGCAGGGTCTTTGAGCAGCAATAATAGACTTCTGTTTCTGTGATTATGAACTCATAGGCAGTTATTAACAATGACAAGACCCAGAACTTCTACAAAAAGGGGGACAAATCATGGACTAAATCATACAGAAAAGAGGTAAAATGTGTTTTTTCCCCTAACTCCCAAAGAGAGGAAACATCTCATGATTTAAACACTGTATATACAGAGTAAAGAGTCTCTTCCGCTGCGTGTTTGCTTTGAATCATCGATCCGTCCGTGAACCGGGAGGTGCTCTGAGGTCAAATTAAATGACATTCTAACTTCTACAACCAGAGAACAACTCAGTAACTTGTTGCAGATGTTTGAAGCACGTTTAAATGCACGCCAGTAAACTGATAACACAAGTAAGCCCTGATTACATGACTTTATTCATAAATCAGGGTATTTCCCTTAGCGGCGTCAAAATATAATCATTTGCAAATGTCAGCGGGAAACATACATCATCCTCTCATGCAGTTATAAATCTTTTCTGAGTCATGAAAGAGTCTGAGTTTGGGATATATTTCTTTCTTAAGAACATACGTGCAAACACACTCACTGTAAACATCATAATCTGCAGAGTTGGGGAGCAACTAGTTACATGTAACTAATTAACAATAGTAATTGAATATAATCAGTTAAATTAATTAGTGCTATCAAATTATTAATCACGATTAATTGCATCCAAAATAAAAGTTTTTGTTTATATAATATATGTGTGTGTGCTGTGTATATTTATTATGTATACATGTATATAAACAAACATATATACAGTATATATTTAAAAATATATATTTACATTTATATACATGTATATTGATGCTGTCAAATGATTAATCATGATTAATTGCAACCAAAATAAGTTTTTGTTTATATAATATATATATATGTGTGTGTGCTCTAAATATGTATTATGTATATATAAATGCACATGTATACAGTATACTGTATATTTTGAAAATACCTAGGTGTATATATTTACATTCATGTAACTTATATATTTAAACATATTTAATTTATAAACATAACATATTTCTCTTAAATATATAAATGCATGTGTTAGTATTAATATATACATAATAAATATACACAGTACAAACACACACACATATATATACATATATATATATATAATGTAAACAAAAACTTATTTTGGATGTGATTAATGGTGATTAATCATTTGAAAGCACTAAAAGTAACTGACATAGCTACATTACTATTGCATTTTAAATACTGTAAACTATTAGATTTCCAGAGTGACCTTCTCAGCCCTGATGATCTGTGGAAGGATGTTTACCGTAACAGAGCCGTCCATCTCCGGTGAATCCAGTGGCGCACTCGCAGCTGAACTCTTTTCCCTGAGCGGGGCGACAGACGGCATTCGTGTCACAGCCGTGTCTGCCGGTGAAACAGGGGTTCTGCTCCGGGGTCCCACCTAAACACACAACACACACATATATAAAACCACTTCAAAAACTCAGAGTCGAAGCATCATCTTTTACTCTCTCCTAAAAATATAAAACACTCATTTATCCTTAAAAACTGACCAAAGAAGCCACAAAAATACTACTTCCTATTTCATTTACATGATGCTACATTTATATTACTGCTACAGCAAACTACTGTAAAATCAGCCAAACTGGTTTCATAATCCTCAGTACTGACGCATAAGAAATTATTAATTATTACCTACAACTACTTTAATATGTCTGGCTTTGCCTACACTGTAAAGAGACACATACACATCTCAACTGCAAAAAGTTAAATACGTTAAACGTGTGCACCGCTGTTCAAAAGTTTGGGATCAGTAAGATTTTTTATGTTTTTTTAAAGATGTCTCTTCTGCTTATAAAGGCTGCATTCATTTGATCAAAATACAAAAAAGAATACCGTGAAATAATATTATTTCAATTTAAATTGTTCATTTTCTATTTTAATATGCTTGCTTATAATATAAATGCAATATACTTGATATTGAATTTTCAGCACCAGTATCACATGATACTTCAGAAATCATAATAATATGCTGATTTATGATTTATTTATTATTGTGCATATAGGCTTTTGATTTAGAATTTAAATAATAGCTAAATAAGAACCCCTTAAAAAAAACAACTGGAATTAACTATTTTAAAATATAAACAATCAAAATAAAATGCTTACTAAAAATTAATAAATCAAGACTAAAGTTAAAAATAAATTGTCATTTAAATAACAGCTAAATAAAAACCCATAGTGTCCAATTAAAATAAAGTATTCTAAAGTAATAAATCTAAATAAAATGTATACCAAAACTTTATAAAAATATAAATGTGTAAAATTGAATTTTTTTTTCATTTAAATAATAGCTAAATAAAAACCAATGAAATATACACTTAATCTAAATGATTTTAAAATAATAAAATACTTACTAAAAAATAACAAAATCATTTAAATGTTCAATTAAAATAAGTAAATAATGGTGTGGCACTGGATTAATGATGTTGAAAATTAAAAATCGATTCGGTGGCTCACGGAGTACAGTGATGTACTTAAAGAGACAAGGAGCTCCGGTTCAATCTGTGTAACTACGCTTCAACAAAACAGTCCAAATCTGTGTAAAAGGAAGTTGAAATGACACGGATGCATCAACAAATGTGTTTTGATATCAGTTGAGCATTTGTTAACACTATCGGGTAGGTTTAGGGTTGGATTTGGTGTAGGGCATATTTCCAACATGATAGAGCATTATCCCTGGATATTTAACGTAATAAAAACACAGGAATATACACCTATATCAACTTAATAAAAATGTGCCAGGGTTGAACGTATTGAACCTGTATCTTAGCACTACTCAGTGGACATTTCTCTTTGAAACTGCGGCAAAATGTGCAGTAAGGTACATAAAATGGTGTTTTTATCCCTGAGTGGCGAATGTTGGCGTGTTCATTTTCTTACTGTGGGTGGAGCCGATCTTGTTGCTCATGGCGAAGCGGATCAGCTGGTTGCTGGAGTCGAACATGACGAAGATCTGGTCGACACTGAGCTGTTGGCTCGCCGGGACAGTGCTCAGGAGCTCCTCGTGAGGACAGCTCTGGAACTCCACTCTCTGTGTCCAGACGTAGCTGTGAGAGCGAACGCTGCCGTCCGGCGAGCTAACGGTGTACTCCCTGCGCGATGAGGACGTGATTACTGCAAACATCGTACAGAAGAAAAAGACAAGGTGAATCCACAACAAACTTAACGTCAATGTTTTACTGCAGCAGAAGCAAACTGCAATACTCTTACAAACGATTGTATATTATACATGTTTATGTGTTTCAGCAAAGTCTTCAAAAAATGAAATAAATTGAATCATATGAATCTGAGAGTTGACTCACGGTTGCTGGAGTACTGGTAGATCTCGGTGTAGGGCTGGATCTGGACCGTCGCTCCTCGAGGCACCTCCGGGATCCTGCCGTCCAGTTCGGTGCTGATCAGCAGATGATCGTGTTCATCGATGCCCCTGAACTCCTGTCTGATGGTCAGCCGCTCGTTCCCAGGCTGGAAGATGACCTCGGCCTGTCGCGTGAAAACTCCTCCTGCAGAGACAAGGACCCAGGGAGGGAAGGAAGGTCATAAAAACACGGTTTCTAAAACACTTTCCTGTCATCCCGTTATTTAAAGGTTTCTAAAACATTCCTTACAATGTTCTACGAAACCCAAAATAAAATGTTATCTGAACGTTTTTTAATATTAATGTCCAGTTTTTTTGTCGTAATTATAACATTATTTAAAGGTTACAAGAATGTTTTTCACAACATTAACTTTATTTTCACCCAAAATATAACTTTGAATACAATGATATAATGAATATTATTAATGATTATTAATAATTACAATAATATTATTTAGAAAATATAAAAAAATATTATTAACCTAACAACAACAATAACAACAATTCTAGAAAATAATAAATATGACAAATCATTAAAGATTATAACATTGTTAATATTTAGCTAATGTTATTAATCTAAGAAGAAGAAGAAGAAACTATATTTTTCTTAAATATACACATAATATAATAAATTTATACAGCACACACATATATATTATGTAAACAAAGACTTTTATTTTCGATGTGATCAGTCTCACCGATGATACTGAAGCCGTTCTGGAAGCCGGGCTGCTCCAGAGCGAAGGCCCAGCCGATGGTCTCTCCCAGAGCGGGCAGCGGCTGCAGAGACGGACCGAGGCTGGCCGGGATGCTGCTGATGGCGATATACGCCCGGCCGTCGTTAGTCACCACATACGAGTGCAGGTCATTGTTAGAAAACTCCACAGGAGACGGAGAATCACCCACATAAACCCTGCCGTTGACCTTCCCGTTCATCCTCTGAGGCTTGCCTGGAGAGTCGGGAAAGACGTGATATTCAGGGAATTATTGTTGTTTCGTACGAGTGGATGAAGCAGACATGTATTATACAGACAAATACATAGTATTGCTTGGGATCAGAGATATTATCATTAGACTTAAACTATTACAAAACTCTTTCCTCACTATTTCATCAAATAAATGCTAACTGAAATAATATTTATCAAAATAAACATTAATAAAAACTATAGACATTTTGTATTTATATTATTAATTTGTTTCTATTTTTATATTTTTTTCTTATGTTTCATTTTAATTAAGTTTAAGTTTAAATTAGATTTTTTGGTTGGATTTATTTTCTCAATTTTATTCCCATTATTTTTTTTTTATTGTTGCTTTTTAGACATGTATAGACATAGTATATATAGTTTTAACTATTTATTTAATTTCAAATTTATCTCTGAAAACAAACTGAAATATAATATAATATAATATAATACAATATAATATAATATAGCTTTAGTTAAAATTAAACTAGCTAAAATAAGTTTACTTTAAATACTAAACAAATTAGAAATGTTGCCTTGGCAAAAATATAAATAAGTAAATAAATAAAATATTTTTTAAAATATATTTACAATTTATTTTATTTTATTTCAGTTAACATTTATTTTATTTCAAGTTACTTCAAGTGAAGAAATCTTTTGATTATTTTAATTTAAATTATAATTTTTTTTATTTAGTTTTAGTCAGTGATAATAACCCTGATAAGTGATGTAATGGTAAACTCACCTTCGGCGACACAATCCTTGCCGTTGCCGTAGTAACCAGGTTTGCAGTGACAGCAGTATCCAGCAGCGTAATCTCTGCAGTCGGCGAACACTGAGCACTTGTGTTTGTTACTGGAGCACGTCTCGTAGTTATAAGAAAACACTGCCAAAAAACACAAAGAAACGTGATATGGACACAATTTAGACTTACGGTACACATATTCCTAATAAAAAAAATTCACATATTTACCGAACAAATCATTTAATTTTTTCAGGAAATTCAGACAATAAATGATGTTTTCAAACAAGTTTCGGGAGGATCATGCTCGAATGATTAATCTCAGCTACCCTATCAGAACCTCAAAGCTTTCCTTTAAATACTCCAAACCACTTCCTTTCCCCGTCACTTTCGTTCTTTGAGAGAACCGCAAAATGGAATCAACATAATCATCGCAAGTTACGTTCAACATGCACGCTCTTTCTACTGAACGCAAATAATTATGTTCTGGGATACTCTCCAAAATGACGGAAGATGGTAACTCTTGGAGAACTGTTGAATAAATTCTATTATTATTGATTTCTTTGCAAACAAATTGTATTCTCGTAACTGCGTAAAATTACAGTTGAACCCCTGATGTGGAATATTTAAATGATGTCCTTCCTATGTTTGTGCGTTGATCATGGTAATTTCCTTCAAAGAGCTCTCAGCATTCATCAAAAATATCTTAATTCATGTTCCGAAGAAAAATGAAGGTCTTATGAGTTTGGAACGACACAAAGATGAGTAATTAATGACAGAATTTTCATTTTAGCGTGAACTGTCTCTTTAAATCTTTTGTTTTTCAGCTAGCGCTACAGGGATTTCTTAGGGCTGCATGATTAATGAAACACGATTAATCGCATTGCCTGCACATTTCGTCAGTGAAGCCGGTTCTGTGATTAGTAGTAATAGTAGATTAGTAGTACTACAAAGAGCCGTATTTCTCCGACAAGCTACGCAAAATCACGTTCATTATCGCAAATGATTTCGGCGATTTCATAAATAAATTAAAAAAATAAATAAACAAGTTTTTTCAGCTAGCGCAACTCAGCTTTCTTGAGTTTCTTCTGCGGTGCGTATTTGGAATATCTCTGGCCTTTGTTTTAGGGCTCGAATGCGATTAATCGCGATTATCTGCACACTTCGTCAGTAAAGCCAGTTCTGTGATTAGTAGTAAAACTCCATCACCTGCTTTCAAATGGAGCAGCATTTACGACACAGAGCCATAGTTCTCCGACAAGCTACACAAAATTGCGTTCATTATCGTGAATAATTTCGCCAGTTTCATAATCGTACAATTACATGTCTGCGATTATGATAGCTCTTTGCGTATCTTTTCAGTGTGTTGCCTTGTCTCAGAGCGTTTAATAACTTTTTATTCCAAACTTGCTTTATAATGTCAGTCGAGTGTTAGAAATAAATCCTTTGTTGAGAGGATGCAGCATCTTACACAGAATAATGCACAAAACATATTTCATAGTATTCCAGGCAATTATGTTGATTACATTTCATTACAGATATGATGAAAATTATAATAAAAAGCCTAGCCTTCAGATGGAGATTTACTACTGATCACAGAACCTGACAGATACACATGACTATCGCAGCTTCTGGCTAACTCTACAGTGCTAGCAATAATATAATGAGTGTTTTTCTCTCACCATCGATGTTCAGCTCGTCCTCGTCAATGATCAGCACCTGTGGGTTCTGCGGCTGTTGTTGAGGCGTCTCCAGTCGGGGCTGAATGTAACGATACTGAGGCTCGTCGGGCGTCGAGGACTCTGCGAACGGCTCTGGGCTGCTGGTTTCAGTCGGAGCTTCAGAGGTCTGTCGAGTCCACAGCGTGGACGGCTCAGGGGCCGGAGTGTCCACCATCGTCTGCTCCGTCGTGACCTCGGTGACCTCTCTGACCTCTGTAACTTCTCCAGATGTGATGGAGGTGAATAACGGAGATGTGCCGATCTCGTAAACCCACACGCCAGGCCGGCCTGAGTTTGTCTCCCTGAGAGGGGTGAAGAAGAGTCGCAACGCATTAATATTAATTAAGAGCAGAGGGAAAATCAAATGTGAAATAAATAAAAGAAAAACTCTTAAACTTATTTTATTTCAACTAGTTGCCAGAGGTAGTTAATTTAGTCTAACTTACTGAAAACTTACTAATGTCTAACTTACTAACGTAAAACTATAATAAAAATGCCTATGTATAATAAAATTATTAACTCATAAAAATGCCAAAAACAACAAAATGCAAAAATATTAATATATATTTAAATTGATTTTTATGTACTACTAAAGTGATACTTTAAAGTAAAAGTAACTATATATATATATATATATATATATATATATATATATAAAGTAAAAATACATAAAATATATAAAGCAAAATTCATCCCTATAAATGACAATAAGTAAATTTACCCAGTGTCATTTAATTAATTATTAATATAAAATAAAATGATATATATATACATACCTAAATCAGTTTTACAGTGTTATAGTAATTATATATATATAATATTTTCCATAGTTTTATAATGTCTATAGTAATTTGGCACAAATGAACCTGTTATGTAAATTAGGTAGGTATTTTATTTTAATATATTAATTATTTTTTAATACACATTCTATTTTCTTTTTTTTTCTTGTTTAACTTTTGGAACAAAACCACTGCTTTTATGAAGAAAAGACTCTCATGAAAATCAGGGGAGCCCAGCTTAATAATACACAATTTCACTTTAAATGTTTAAATGTACATGTTTAAAAAAGCTCTTACTGTGCGAGAGCGCTTAACGACTCCTCGCTATCTTGAGTGATGCGGTAGTAAACCCCTTGAGTAGCCGCCCAGCCGAACCAGCCAGCCACCCTCCCTTCATTGAAGCCAACTTCCATCAGCTTCCACTCATCATTAATGAGCGTGGAGCCGAACTGCATGCTCTCCTCTGGATACAGCAGGATAGCGTACGACGCCCTCTCCATGTTTGCTACAACCAGCTGGAAAGTGTTTCTCTGAAACAGATTCACAAGTAGTCTGCATTTCAGGAAGGAAAGGACAATAACGACAAACAATATTGTCTTTCTACAGCTAAAGCTGTAATTTGCATAACTGAAGAGCCTTAAGACTGTTATTTTCCTGATTATTATTGTGAAGCTGCTTTGAAACATCTGAAAATCTGTTGTATTGTACTGCTATAATGCTACAGAAATAAATAACTTGTAATATTGCATATTCGTGCATTTTTTATGCAGTGCAATAAAAAACTGCATATCCGTATATATAAAAAAGTTTGCTTATTTCTGTAAAGAAAAGAATTGCATATTCTTTCATACTGCAGGAAAAGACTTTTCGCATCTTTGCATATTTCATGCCAATAAATGCATATATAATGCATATTTCAATACAAAAAAACTGCATATTTTAAGACAAGAACTACATATTTACACTGCATTAAAAAAGGCATATTCTTATTTATTGCAAAATAATAGCTCTGCATATTATTGCATATTGCATTAAAAATGAGCATTATTGCATACAATAACTTGCATATTTCCTCTTTATTGCATTTTCTTGCATATTTCAAGACAGTACTTCGCATGTTCATGCATACTGCAAAAAAATTGACATATTCTTGCATATTGCAATTAAAAATGCATATTATTGTGTATTGCAAAACAATACCTTTGAACATTATTGCATACTACTAGACAATAACTTGCATATTTCAAGACAATTACTTTGCATATTCATGCATATTGCAATAAACACCAGCATATTCTTACATATTGCAATAATCTTTGCTTATTCTTGCATGTTAAGACAATAGACAATAATTGTCAAGACAATAACTTTGAATATATTTGAAAACTGCATATTCTTATATTATTATTTTGCATATTGCAAAAAAAACTTGACATATTCTTGCATAATGTTATTAAAAATTCATATTTCTGAATATTGCAAAACAATAACTTTGCATATTCTTGCATATTACAATTAAAACATAAATAAAGGTGACTTGACTTGTAGATGCTGTTGTGTCAGATTCATAACTAACTTTTGTAAGTGCAAAATATTCAGAATTGAGGGACATACTGTATATTCATATTCGTCTCCTCTTCCTCGTTCAGACTGAGGTGCCACGTTCTCCCAGGTGATGATGATGGCGTGAATGATGGGTTCGATCCCGTCGTCAGAAGGAAACGCTTGGGCAATGTGCTCTGCAGCTCTCTGGAGCACATCAGGGCTTGTATCCTGGCGGAAATAGACGTTACCAGCCCCATCGCTGGTGTCCAGATCTCCCAGGAAGGCTGCGATCATACCAAAACTGGCCGGCATCTTCCCCAGGTACTCAGACTCATCGGTGGGTTCGGCCATAGATATGAAGCCATTGGTGCCGACCTGCAGAGGGTGTGACAAGAAACATAAATAAAAAGAGATCTAAACCTGTTTTGTATTTTTTTAGACAGTGGCTAGGATAGAAATTGATGTGTAGAGGTACAATAACTTAGTTTTGAATTAAACAACTCCATGAGTGCTAATGTGCATAATAAAAATTTTACACAATGCCTAACGAGCAGAATTTCTTTTCTTGCATATTGAAAAAAACGATAAAAAATATTTTTGAATACTTCAATAAAAAAAGTTGCATATTCTTGATTCTTGCAATAGAAACGTTGCACACTCTTGTGCATTTTTGTGCATATTGCAGTAGAAATGTTGTATATTCTTCAATATTGCAATAAAAACTTTACATATTCTTGCATTTTGCAATAGAAAATGTTGCATATTCTTGCTGATTGCAATAAAACCTATAGCATATTCTTGAATATAAAAAACATTGCATATTGCAATACAATATGTTGCATGTTCTTGCATATAGCAATAGTAAGTAAAGTAAGTAAAATTTAATTTATATAGCACTTTAACAGCTACAGCGCACAAAGTGCTTTACACAAAATAAATACACAATCATAAAAGATACATAAAAGATGAAGCACAAAAGATCAAACCCCAAAATATACACAAAAAAGAAAGCAAAATGTGCATATTCTTGCATATAGCAATAGAATGTCTTGCATATTTTAACATATTGCAATAAAAACTTTGCATTTCGCAATACAACATTTTGAATGTTCTTGTACATTTCAATAAATTTCAATAAAACTGCTTAAGACAAAAAAACAATGTTCACAGTAACTGTTTCTGGCTGAAATCAATGAAGGGAGTGTTGTGGTTTTTCAAAGCAAGCATACATTTTGTTTTGTTTCGTAATAATTCATACGAGTGAGAAGCAATGGCTGGTGACTCTTTCAGCTGTTCTTGCATAAATACAAGTAAAATCACTGTCTGCTCTGAAAAACTGCAATGCATTAGATGTTTTCCTGCAGAAACAAGCACAGCATCATCATACCTGAAGCCTTAAAACAAACAGTGATGTTCTTCTGTGATCTTTCTTTCCTAATGGTGATGCTGCTCGTTACAGGCGAATGCCTTCACACTTCAAAAAGCGTTGTGCCATTTAATCCCTGCATGTTTGTGTGTGTTAAAGCTTTTCTTTAACGAGTTTCTGGCAACCACTTAAAGTAAAACTGCAGGGGAGTTGCGAAATATGTGAAAAAAAGGTCTCCTTCAATTCCTCACTGCTTACACTAGATTTATATCTCAAAGATCAAGCAATAATGGCAAACAAAGTATTAACAAATAATTCTAGAACAACATCCAGATGGGGTTCCCAGGATCTTGAATGTCAAATAACTCAGGATGTTCTTCACACCAAAGTGATAAAATCAAACCCCCACAATCTGTGTTTAACGTCTGCTGGTTGTTGAATCACTAAACCAGCCTGCATGAGTCTGGAAGCACAGCTATTAAAACACAAGTTTAGTCTACTTTAGCTTGAAACCATTTCAGTCACATGCTTTTCCTTTATCAACAAAAACATTTAGGCTCCAAAAGCTCAAAGACAATCCCTGAAACCCTGATTTTATCTTAGAGATGCATGCATGAGGGATTGAAGCAGTTGGATGGATCTGCAAACACCAGCTGAAACAAACATTTAAAGGATTAACACACTTTTTTTGGGTCATTTGCAGTTTTGTCATGTGATCTGATGGAAAACGTCTCTGTTTCTAAGGGTCAGAATTATTCACACAAGTCTTAAATTACACAACAAACATCTTTTAGGCAACATCTTATCACAATTATTACTAAAGCTCAGTGATTTGAACAAACCTCTAAGCCAGTGGTTCTCAAAAAGAGGGACAGATTTCTACGATGACTTAAAATTATTTCATATATGCATTAAAGAAAATTTAAGATATTTCTAAATTTTAATTCACCCACTCAACAACTGTTTTGTCTCTGAAAAACCATACAGTCTTGGAAAATATGGATAAGTGAGGAAGGATTTATTTTTTAAATGTGATTTATAGACCTGTAAAAGTGACTGAAATGTTCTTAAATCTTAAAGTGACATCCATTTTTATAATAATAAAGCAAAGAGTATTATTAACACTATTTCAGTCTTTACTTCTAAATGTAATATTTGATTCAATGTGTCAGTTTCTTTGCAATTATTTGGCAATTTACCATCAATTTCAAAGCAAAAATCGTTTCTACACCAAATTGTACTCATTGTAGAAACTGTAATCAAAAACTTATTTGTTAAAGACCAATATTCTTGATCCTTAATCACAAATGACTGGACAAGTCATGCAAATTGAAAAAAACTGTGATTCCTGAAGGACATTCAGCTCTTAAAACTTCAGAGATCATGATATCAAAATTATTCAAACAATGCATTACTGAAATCAAACTATTTAATTGATGGCTCCAGCCCATCTGTGAATATTGCATACTGCAAGACAAAAACTTTGCATATTGCAATAAAAACACTGTATCTTGCATATTCCAATAATAAATTTAGCATCTTCTTGCATATTGCAATACAACAGCATTGCATATTTTTTACATATTGCAAAGTTTATCAGAAATCAGAACTTAATAATCAGAAAATAATCTGATTTTTTTGTCTTTTACCGTATTACCCAGTAAATCACAAACATCTGGAAAAATGTCATGTAAGTAAAAACAGGATCCTTGAAGGCTATTCAGCTCTTAAAACTTACGAAATCGTGATTTTCAATTAATTAACAGAAGCTAGAAGTGTTGGCTCTTCAATATTGTTGTGAACAATGGAGGGTTTTAGAGTCATAAAGTTTGAGTTTCACTGCTAAACTTCAGCTCGTCTTACATCGGTACAAAAATGAACAGTGATAACTCTTGGCTTTATGCAAGATGGATTGGATATTGATCACAGAATCAAAGAGTTAGGCCGTAGATTCAGGCGCTGACCCACTATCAAGCCCCAGGAGCCCTTGCAGCTGCTCCTCACATGCATCGCCTCAGGGAAGGCCAGGAGATTTCAAAGACACCTGGAGGAGAAGACAACTCAACCCAGACGGCAGGGGTACGGGAAACAAATGAAGAGTTAAAGAAGAAACAGATCAGCTCTGATGCATCGCTCGGATTCCTGTGAGGAAATCCCCAAACGAGACCAAACGAAAATTAAATCCTATAGATTGGTAAAGCTCTGCATGCTACCAACACAATTCCCTGTGGCAAGAACTGAAAAAGTCAAGGCACATTTGCACAATATGCATTGTTTTAGAGCAGCTTTACAGATAGTCACACTGTTATGTCTTTAATGCCTGCGCAACATGATAAAAAAAAAGCTACAGAAAAAAATTACGTTTAGAGTTTTAAAGCTTTTAGCATAAACTTGAGTGCAAATTTGGACAGTTGGTGGCGCTAGAGGGAGTGAGGTAGAGACTCCAAATTTGGTGTGATTAATGTCCAGACTGTCATCTATCTGTGTGCCAAGTTTCATAACTTTCTAACTAAAGGTAAAACATGAATCCAATATCTGGTGATAATACAGCGTAACGAAAGATTTACAAGCAATTTTTTGAAGGTTGGTCATTTTTCACTGTTAACACCAAATTAAATCAAGTTTTAAGTGAAATCAAGCTGGTTATTGAAGTATTTAACATTTTCCTAATTTAATTAGAAGCCATTTAAGTGACAGTGCTAATAAACATAAGGTATGGTTTTAATTTTAATTAGTAGCTTCTCTGATTTCAGACAGAATTATTATAGAGTTATCATACTGTGGTTGAAATACTTGTGTCATAGTAAAGATTTTGTCTTGTGTAGTGGATATTTTAATTAAAATAATTTACTTTATGGTAAACATTTTAAATTGCTTGAGTACTAGTAAAGATTCTGGTTGAAAAATTACTTATTTTATGTATCTGTTATCATGGTATAGATTTTGACTGAAATTTAAATATTTTTGGTTGAAAATAAATTATTTAAGGTAAAGATTTTAGTTGAAAACTGCTTGTGTCATAGTGAATATTTTGGTTGAAAATTATTTATATCACGGTAAAGATTTTGACGAGGTTTTCATTTAAAATTACTTTTGTCATAGTGAATATTTTGGTTGAAAATCACTTAAATCATGGAAATGATCTTGGTCTTGATTCCCATCTCTAAGTAATTTAAACAGGGAGCTGCTAGAAGTCAACACACATCCCACATCCCACATCTTTTGTTCTTGATGTCCAATCTAAAACCAAGATCTAGAGGAGAACCAGCTGAGCTGTACCTCACAATCCTGAACTAATCCTGAACTTAAATGAGGTTCCAATGGTAATGAGAGCTCCTCCTACTTTTTCATTGTGTTCTAACCAGGTAACATGGCAACCTTTGTTGAGGATGGTCCATCAGGAATGTAAATGCTGTTAGAAATGAATGAACCACAGCAGGACAGGAGGAAGTGCTTATATAAACCTCTGGGCTGGAGCCATCAAAGTCACCACAGATCTACACCAAAGCCTCTGGCAAAACGTCAATGATGCATGGAGACAAAACGACAAGGCCATCACAAAACCATACAATGGCACTTCTGTCCACTGAGAGATGGACAAAAGAACTTCTTGACTTCTGTTTCTAAGAGCCAGTGTTTTCTGATCCATTTGCAACAACAGGAAGATTTCCATGAGTCCTGTGGAACATCCCACATAAGGAGGGATTCTTTGTTTATCAGTGGACAGGCCATATGGAAAATGTCATTCCAAGAGGAAGTTGTGAGATTTCGCTGGACAGTTAGTATATAAAAACCAACTGCTTTGGCAGATCTATGGCATCATAAGCTGGAAGCTTTCCTAGACACTGAATATTACGTTAGTAAGTCATTCTGGTCAACACTTCCTAACTGATTAAATGAAATGAACTGAGAAACATCTTAAACGTTTTGTATATTGATTGTCTCCACAGTCTGGTTAGAAGGTTAGTAAACAATGGCACTGTTAAAACCAACCAACATACTGAATGAACTGCTGTAGCAACAGAAGTTCATGTTTGATTGTTAACAGAGGAGAAAAGGAGACCACATGTTGGAATAAAAGCTGTAAAACCATCTCAGTGATTGAAAATATCATGCAAAGTCTCCAACACTCTTAAAAAAAGTTAGTTTTCTGTAGCAAAGTAAGAAAAGGAATGTTTTTGGATCCCCAAAGAAGTGTACGGTTCTGAAAACATCTATTTTTTTCTTAGCGTGAAGAACATTTTAAGAATCTAAATAACCTTTTGCCCAATTCCAAAGATTCTGGAACCATGGAGTGTAACAAAACATAGACAAACAAACAAATGCATTTGGTCAAACACTAGAGAGAGTAATAGAAAGCCATAGATCTCTGATCAGCCTCCAGAACCTAAACATGCAAGACTAATGAGCACATTTATAAAGAAACCACATCAGGACAGACACCTCAAGTAAATATTTATGTCTCTCCCGAGTGTTTTCTTTCCATGGGGGGGTTTTTACTGTAGATATACAACTTTCTAGACCGTGAGAGAAAGTGGGAGGCAGACATCTTAACATGCGCTGAATAACTGCTGGATTTGTAGACTAGAAATGTTAAGCAATCAACAGATGGCTTTTCAGGGCACTTGGTCAATAGGAGTTAATACTTTAGCAAATACTAAACATAATCGCCAACAGGATGCTTATAGAAAGGCACGTTTCCTCTTGGATCTCTTGGGGACAATTTGTACCATTTCACTTCTTTCATTCGTTCATTCAGATAATGAACTTGTGTCGGTTTAGAACTTTATTAATGATATGTATACATTGGTTTCTTTTATTTAAATTAATTTGGATTAATTTATATTATTAAGGAAAACGCGTTATAATTATGAATATTTTGCTTAGCGTGAATAAAGACAAAATGAACAACCACAAAGAGAAAAACTTTAAATGAACTTTGAAAAGTTACTCACGTAAACTTTGTTGAACTTTTCTTTGAAGAAGAAGAGCGTTTGAGTCAGCGCGAGCTCTTGAACCGAATCGGTTCCAGAATCCAGAATCTGGTCGCCGAACCGAAGCCCGTAATCGAAGAGCTGCTCCCGGCTCAGACACTGGACCGACACCAGCAGAGCCAGGAGCCCAACACTGCGCAGAAGAGCCATTATTAAACTCTATGTGCCTTTATTGTCCGTCAGAGCTCCGGTCAGGAGTGGACGGTGATGAACTCTAGAGGTGTGAGGACTCCATGAAGGGCGGAGTTCATGGAGGAGGTGGAGGAGCATCGGGAATCATTTACATTACTGCGGAGATTTGAACCCTCAAAACAAAAGGTAGGGTGGGGGAGTGCTCTTAAGTACCCATACTAAAGTGGTTTAATAACTCTAGGTATTTTCTACGTTTAGAAAATTTACAAGTGTGTCAGAGAAGGTACGCCTATTTTTATTTAGCGTAAAAATCGCGTTCATCTGAGCAGTAACCATAGCAACAGCGACTTCAGTTACGAAAATAAGACTCTAACGTTACTTTGACAAAAATAAGAACTATCGCCATTTATTTCACTATTAATTTATTTCACAAGTACATAATATAATTTTAAATCAGACTGTTATTCTGTTATTCTGTTTTGTAAATGATTGGTAATTTAAAAAATAATAATAATAATAATAATTTTAAGTCTTCTGTCTCTTTAACAACAGAATCGCAAACTGTCTGAGGAAAAAGCGTAGCTTACTGTTAAAATATAGGCTATGTGTTGAATTTGTTGGAATATGTTAAGTACCCATACTAAAGTGGTTTAATTCTAGGTATTTTCTACGTTTAGAAAATTTACAAGTGTGTCAGAGAAGGTACGCCTATTTTTATTTAGCGTAAAAATCGCGTTCATCTGAGCAGTAACCATAGCAACAGCGACTTCAGTTACGAAAATAAGACTCTAACGTTACTTTGACAAAAATAAGAACTATCGCCATTTATTTCACTATTAATTTATTTCACAAGTACATAATATAATTTTAAATCAGACTGTTATTCTGTTATTCTGTTTTGTAAATGATTGGTAATTTAAAAAATAATAATAATAATAATAATTTTAAGTCTTCTGTCTCTTTAACAACAGAATCGCAAACTGTCTGAGGAAAAAGCGTAGCTTACTGTTAAAATATAGGCTATGTGTTGAATTTGTTGGAATATGTTAAGCACCCATACTAAAGTGGTTTAATTCCACATATAGGTTGACATTTTATAAAATTTCGGTAACGTTATATGTGCTTTAGAGGCTGCTTGTATTTTCTTTTGGCGATAACCGTTAAAATCAGACAAACACTGGCAAAATACAAACTGTAAGACTAACAGCTGAATCATAAAATAGCTGTGAGGAACAGTCCACTGTTGTTAAAATACTCTGGATTTGTTGGAGTAAGTTATTTGGTTTTAAAAAGTGATCCGCGTTTCTGATCTGAGACGATGATTCGCGAATCACTTTAGAACGTCATGTGAGTCATTTGATTCACATCAGAATTTCGAATCGCGAATCGCGAGTCATTTGATTAAAATCGAGACTTCGGTGCGTGTTCGCGGATCTTTGTTCTTTTTTCTTTTCTTTTCTTAAACTGTAGAAAGCATCAAACCACAGTACCAAATTGTCTAACAATCATTTTAATGAAATATCTGTTGTCTGCCGTTACGTTTCCACCAATTCCAAAATCAAAACCCACTAGAGTCATTTTTGACTTCACTGTTTATTTGTATTTTACAGTTGAATAAAAATAAATTTGAGTGTTCTGTCTACAAGTTGTTAACCCTTGATTAATCAAAGACTGGAACGTGACGCAACAAATGAATAGAATATTGTTTGTGCTGGATTTCACCTCTATTTTAATGAAAACACACAAAGCTCTGTCCAGGTGGGAGCCGCCTCTGCCTGGGGGCCTCAGTCAAGAGCCCGGGGCCCCTACTGCTGAGGGGACATTCATTTACAACCTGAAGTTATTGAGTTACTACTCTCAGCTACAAACCCAGGCTCTATTTCTACAAATATGCCTGTGCTACTTAAGACTTGTTTTGTGGTCCACACTCACAATTATGTTTCACAAGCACACATCTGCAGACAAATGAGAGACGGTGGAGGAATGTCCTTCACAACAACTAGTTTTCTGCCGAGGTAAAGCTTCAATAACGACTCTGGCACTGCATTCCTGTAACATCTGCGTTTACTAGCAGTTATTGATCTATCCACACAGATCTCCACTGATTTTCACCGATGATAAGAGAGCTTTTGGGAAGGTTTTCACAAAATCTTCCTGGTGTTTTATTACCGCCCTCTGGTGGTGACATCACTAAAACAATTACATTACATACAAATACAAAATAAATATACTTTTTGTTTTTTGTATAATGAAAAGTGATAATATTTTATGACATTAAGATTTTTGTTTTATTTTATTTTTTGCATTGATCGTTTTTTATCATTATATTTAAGACAGTTACGAGTCATTCTTATTTTATTACATTATGTAATGTAATAGGCTAAAAGAATTATAACTGAAATTACACAGCATTTATTGATCATGTTAATATTTTTAACTGCTTTTATGCTGATTTTAAGACTATTATGTTTTATATTGCTATTTTTATGACAAGTCAACAAAAACACTTATATATTATATAGTATATAGATATAGATAGTCTATATATAATATTTTTGCACTGCATTTATTTATTCATGCATTGATCCTTTATTATTATCATTATTTTCATGAGTTATGAGCTCTTCTCATCTTTTGTACATAATGTAACATAAATACTGATATTAATTGTATAGTATTAATAGATCAGTAGCAGGTAGGTACAGTATAGATCTGGTAGTATTTTTTTTTTTTTTGAATGGTCCTAAAATATTTTGATGTATTATTGTACATTTTCATGATTTAAATTATTTTCTAAAATAATTATTTTAGCATTATTTGACTTGAACATTTTCATGATCAAATTTGTGTTTTATTTTGATTTTTTATATTAAAATATATATTTAAAAAAGTATTATTAGCTTTTAATTTTTTTAGCATTTTATTCATTTTCATTTAATTTTAAAAGTTCAGTTTAATGAACTTTTAGCAGTTCAATTTAGCTTAATTTAGATTATTTTTATTAAAAAATAATTTTAAACGTTAAAGTGAATTTAATTTTAAATATTTAATGTTTAGTATTTTAGTTTAAATATTGCATTTTTTATATTTTATTCATTTTCATTTAATTGTAAAAATTGATTTCAAGAGTTAAATTTAATTAAATTGTTTATGTTATATTTAGATTTTGTTTTAATAATTTAATGTAATTTTAAAAGATACGTTTAATTAAATGTTTTATTTTTTTTAATAGTTTTAATAAAATAATTAATATAAACAATTTTTGAATAATTGGGGCAATATTATAATTAGGACATAAGAAATATTCATTAATGTCCCTTAGACAAAAAAAGAGTCAGTGCAAGCTTCTTTTAGTTAAAACAGCTCAGACTTACACTTTAGTCTGGGACTAAGCTTAAGCTTTTTAAGCTTTCGTTTTAATTTTCCATGAAAAAATCCTTTATTTGACATGAATGATGCTATATCTGGGGTCTTTCTGTATAGTATATATTCTATTCCTGAAGACAGAGGTAAACCCAAACCCCTCCCAATCCCTCCCTCTCTCTCTCTCTCTCCTCACACCTCTGAGCCAATCAGCTTCTTCGGATGCTGATCACATGCTCCATCCTCTCTCCTCACGACTGCAGACAGAGCAGCAGTGCCGGGGCTGATGGGAAGGCTCTGACAGACGCAGACATGCAGGGATGGTCGGGAGCGAACGGCTCCGTGTCTCCTCCGACGCTGAGCCCCAGCATCCCTCCGTTTGTGAAGCTGGGCCTGACTCTGGCCTACACCGTCTTCTACTCGCTGCTCTTCTGCTTCATCTACGCTCAGCTCTGGCTGGTGCTGCGCTACAGACACAAGCGCTTCAGCTACCAGACGGCGTTCCTGTTCCTGTGCCTGCTGTGGGCGGCTCTCCGAGCGCTGCTCTTCTCCTTCTACTTCAGAGACTGCGTGACGGCCAACGCTCTCGGACCCTTCTCCTTCTGGCTGCTCTACTGCTTCCCCGTCTGCCTGCAGTTCTTCACGCTCAGCCTCATGAACCTGTACTGCGCTCAGGTGAGCTGACGGCAATCACAATAGACTCCGATTTACATGGGAAAAAATTTAAATCATTTTTAAAATAAATACAATACTGAAAATGAAATTATAAAATGAAAAAAGGTAGTAATTTTTAAAATAAATGCAATATTGAAAATGAAATTATATTAAAAACATTTATAAATACAATACAGAAAATGAAATAATAAAAATTTTAATAATATTTTAGAATAAATACAATACTGAAAATGAAATTATAAAAATGAAAAAAGTAGGCATTTTTAAAATAAATACACTATTGAAAATAAAATTTTAAAAAATGAAAAAAAATTATAATTATTTTTAAAATAAACACAATAGAGAAAATGAAATTATGAAAATGAAAAAATAAGTAATTTTTAAACTAAATACACTATTGAAAATAAAATGATAAAAAATGTAAAAATGATCATTTAAAAACAAAAATACAATACAAAAAATGAAATTATATAAATGCAAATAATATTTTTAAATAAATAAAATACTGAAAATGAAATTTTAAAGATGTAAAAAAAAAAAAGAAAAAGAAAAAGGTATGAATATGAATAAAATACTGTAAATAAAGTAAAATGTAAAATGGCAATACTTTGATTCCAAATAGACTGAAATTAAGAATCTATTTAAAGGAAATCATTAAAACAGCCAAAGCTACTAATGTGATTCTTCTTAACTAAAGCTGCACAATATGTAATCGGATAAATTCTAATAAACATTACACAAAATCCTGAATTGAAATTAACTTTATTTATTAAAGCTTGATGAAAATCTTATAATTAGTAAAATAATGAAAATGTAAAATTAAAATAAATCAATAATAAAAAAAATCAAATGAAATAAAAAACTAAAAATGCTAAATGGGTATATTATGATTTTTAATAGAATGCAATAAAAATTAAGCAACTCTTTAATATTAAAATACTTACAGCTACTAATATGATTGATTTTAAATGTCCACTAGTTAGACACTATTCCTATTTGATCTGAGTAAATATCTAAATATCAGCATGTTTCTGATGGAGCGTGGTTCTGCTCGTGTCCTCACACGTGTTAGTGACCTACATCGGGTCTGGATGTGCGTCACGATCGAGGGCCGGCAGACGTCTCATATCAGCTTCAGCAGGCGGTCTGCTCCTTCATTAAACATGAGAGAGACGTCCGCTTACAGCCTTTAATTAGTGCTGCTCAGAAAATGATGATTAATCATGCTTCTCGACAGGTTTTCTTCAAGTGCTCTCTCAGTAATTCAAATATTTTATTTTCTTAATAAAATTTAAATAAATCAATCAATCATAACAAAAAAAATGAAAAAAAAAAAAATTAAAAGATGAAACATTCTTAATAAGAAATAAACAGAAAAATAATATGTACAATTAGGGTTAGGTTGAATAATGAATAATGTAAAAAATTAATTATATAAATAAATATATTTAAAATTAAAATAAAATACTCATTAAAAATGAATAAAATCATAAAAATGTACAATAAAAAAAACAAACATGAATTTAAAGCATATAATAAATAAAATTTAAACATAAAGGATTTTAAAATTAATGAAATCATAAAAACTGAATATGTAAAGAATTAAAAAATTAAAAAAATAAAGTCTTAAAATGTAAAAGAAACATATAAATTATAACAAATAATATATAAAAACTATATATTTATACTTTTTTGTTATAAGTTATATCTATCTGTTTAATTCGTGGTGTTTGTTTTGCCAGGTCTTCTTCAAGGCCAAGTCGAAGTTTTCTCCTCAGCTCCTCAAATATAAGTGAGTTTGTACAGTATATGAGTGATGAGTGTATATGATACATATGAGTGTAGGTGAGAGCTGAAGCACTGAAACACTCTCTCTGCAGGTCTCCTCTCTACCTGCTGTTCTTCGGCGTGAGTCTGCTCTTTCTTCTGGTCAATCTGAGCTGTGCTCTGCTGGTCAAGATGAGTCAGGCTCAGGTCAAGACCGTGGTTCTGGTGCGAGTGACCATCAACGACTCGCTCTTCGTCCTCTGCGCCGTCTCGCTGGCTGTTTGCCTCTACAAGATCGCCAAGATGTCCCTCGCCAGCATCTACCTGGAGTCCAAGGTCAGAAACACTTCAGACACACCACAGAGAAAGTCAGGGTTCCCCACCTGAGCTGATGAATAATTCAGTCATATAAATAGAAAACATCCAAATCGAGCACTAAAAATGTATTTAAAAAAATATGATTTTATATATATATATATATATATATATATATATATACACACACATAATTATATTCAATAATAATAGTCATTTTATTATAATTAATTTTAATAAATACAATAATCGTAATAATACATTAAAATCAATTGAAACATTGATAATAGAAATTAATTAATATAATCAATACAAAATAATATAAATGTAAAATAAAACAATATTATTTAGTAATATTATAATAATAATTTTATTTTAATAATTTTAAAGAAAACAGAGAAAACTAACTCTAACTAAATATTAAATTATAAAAATGTATAATTAAAATATGAAAAAAAGGTAAAATATTGTATTCAATAATAATAATAATATAACTATAATAGTAATACATTTATTGTTATACAATTTAATAAAAACAAAAAACAACAAAAAAAGAGAATTTACTCAAATTAATTAAATCATAAAAATATCAAATTAAAATCATGTAAAAGAATTTAATTAATGTACTGTCATAAAATTGTACAATTAAAACAATATTGGGAAAAAATATCAAAAGAAAACAATTACAAATAAATTGTAATCTTAAAAAAATTATATACATGTTTTATAAATAATATAAATAAGATTTTTATAGATATTTTAAAATCAAATGTAAATAACACACACACACACACATATATATATATATATATATATAGAGAGAGAGAGAGAGAGAGAGAGAGAGAGAGAGCTTATTTGCAAAAACAGATAATAACAGATACAATTTTAAAAATTCATTACATTATTGTGTTTTTTGTTGTTTTATTGTGGTAAGGTATTTTTAACCTAATCAAAATAACCCAGCTGCAGTTTGATTGACATTGATTAACATTATTTTTTGAAAATGGTTAAAAACTGAGTTGTTTTGCACACACACACACACACACACACTCTCTCTCTCTCTCTCTCACACACACACACACACACACACTCTCTCTCTCTCACACACACACACACACACACACACATATATCTGTCTATTTATCTATATGCAAATGTGCTAAGTTGAAAGTTGAAATCTCAGGTGGACTTAAAGAACATGTTGTATATGTGTGTGTGTTCAGGGCACGTCTGTGTGTCAGGTGACTCTGATCGGGCTGATGGTGATCCTCTTGTACTCGTCCCGGGCCTGTTATAATCTGGTGGTTCTGGCTCTGACCAACATCGAGAGCATCAACTCATTCGATTACGACTGGTATAACGTCTCTGATCAGGTGAGCTTCTCTCAGCTCGGCTCTGATTGGCTCTGAACCAGGACTGAACCGTGTTTCTCTGCTTCTCAGGCGGACCTGCGCTCTAGTCTCGGAGACGCCGGGTACGTTGTGTTCGGAGTCATTCTGTTCGTCTGGGAGCTGCTGCCCACGTCTCTGGTGGTCTTCTTCTTCCGCGTGAGAAAACCGGCCCAGGACCGGGTGAGAGCGTCTGAAGAGGGAACCTCACTTATTTTTGTACATTTTAAAGTGAAATTATTCTGTCTAATGGACTTTGAGAGTTCAGAAAGAGAGCTGCAACCCATGATCTTCACTAAGAGACTTGAGTCAGAGAAAAGGCAGTGAATTGACTCGTAGCTGAACTTTAAAGACTCACACTGCTGTTTGAGGAATACAAATGAATTAGAATAGAATAATAACAACAACAGAAATAGCCAAATACTGTAAAACAGTTGCACTGTAAAATAAATGAATATTTCACTTCTGCTGATATTGATAAGAGTGAAGAAGGTCCTGGTCTGACTGGGAGTGTGTTCTGTTTCTAGAGCGGCTCTTCTATTCCCAGCCACGTCTTCTCAAACCGCCCGTATTTCTTCGACAATCCCAGACGCTACGACAGCGACGACGATTTAGCCTGGGCTTCTCATCCTGTGACCACCTCCACCAGGTACATCCACCTACATCCACCTACGACTACATACCCCAGAAACACTTCAACTAGAGATATTGCCTTGCAAACTACATTCAATTAAAACTAAAACTGAAATTAAAATTAAACTAAATATGGCAATAATTTTGTAATAATTTAATTATAAAAATGGACAAAAAATAAAACACTGACAGAAATTAATTAAATAATAAAAAATTTAAATTAAAATGAAAAAAAAAGGAACACTAAAAATTTTATTAAATCCTAAAAACTAAATAATAAAATAAAAATGTAAATGCATACACATAAAAAATAATAATCTTTATCTATATAATATAAATATTTTATTTTCTTGTTGCAATTACTGAGCATCAGAGAAACAAGACGAAATGTGCTGTCAAATTACTGAAATAATAAATTAAAATCTCAGGAGGCTTCAGACATTTTTTATATAATAATAATTTATTTTAAAGTATTAAAAATCATTTTCAGTAAATAAAACATAACACTTCAAAAGAAATACTAACTTAAGTACCACAATTACTAAAACTAATGTATAAAATATATTAATTTCAATTATATTAATTTATTAAAATATGAATAAAAATGACAAAAGCACACTTGTTACACTAAAATCATAAAAAATAAATGCGGATGTGATTTTCTTAATTTTTGTTTCTGTAATGACAGTGATGGCAAATGCTCTCAAACAAAATCTATAATTTTAAAATAGATTTTTTTTAAAAAGTTATTATGTACATATATTACACACTATTTTATTAACATAGAATCATGTGGCTTCTTTTTCATAATACTTCAGTAAATATGTAAATAAATATAAAAATGTATTTGAAATCAGCTTGAGCAGGTTGAGGAGGCCTGGGCTGACAGGTTGAATTGATTCAAGCTGATGTGTTGTGATTTCTCTGTGTTCAGTCTGTCGACGGACGGCTTTGACTGGAGCAGCCGAAGCAGCAGCTTCCTCGTCCATCTCGGGGGAGACGAACCACGGTCGTCATCGGCAACGGCCGGACTCAACCGCTGAACATGTACAGCTCTGGACATGAGAAACGCACTGCACTTTAAACGCCCACACACACACACACACACGACGCACTGTAAGGGTGAGTTGCCATGGCAACCGACTCCCGGTTCTGAGCGAGGCTGTGTTCAGAATGATGCACTAACACACTGCATACTACTGCAAACAGTTACAGTATAAAGTACTTACGTCACGACACTGCATGCTTAGTTCAGAGAGTGGCATCCAGTTCATCACCGTAGAAATGGTTATTCAGCATTTTCAGTCTCATTTTGTATCAAATGTTGATAATCTGATCAGATAAGGAGTGAGAAAAGATGCATATTAAGTGCATTTCTTGTGTATTCTATTTATTTGCATTTGTATTTGTATTTATTTAATTATATTTGCATTTATTTTATTTATTTATTTTAATTCTTAATTGCATTTTTAATTTACATTTGCATTAATGTTTTTATTTTTATTTTATTAGCATTTGTATTTGTTTTACTTGTATAGTTATTAAAAAAATATATAATTAAACTGTATTATTTACATTATTATCATTTTATTTTTAATTTGCACACTATACAACAGAACTAAGGCATTAGTGCAAATCATGCTTCCTTCAGCAGGACTCATCCAGTGTTAGGACACATTCTGATCACAGACTTGTGCTGTTCATATTCACACGATCACATTTACATTGTGATTCCAACACAGTAGTTACAGTCAGGATTATGAAATAATGTTCAAGGCATGAAGGCATTTCTGTTACTTGGAGTATTTATCTTTAGCTGTTGAAAGCAGTATAATTGGTCCACTAAGGTTGAAGCACACTTAAAATGGCACCGATGTCTTTAAATATATTTAACAATCTTATTTCACTGATCACGTGATTCTCATTTGTTGATTTGTAATGAGGATGATGTTCATCACCCACATAAATAAATTATTTGCTGTTAAAATAAGACTAATGTGCTTCTTACTAACAAGGACAAGAAACGAATGAGCAAAAACATTAATAAAAAATAAAAATAAAAACATTTACCAAAAAAGGTTATATATACACATTATATATATATATATATATATATATATATAATTTATATTAATCAAATGCAAATAAGATACTTGTATTTTAATAGTAATTGTATTAATATAATACTAAATACTAAAATAAAAGCAAATAAAAATTACTAAAAACAAATATTTTAAAATCTAAAAAATAAAAACCAATCATAGAAAATGTACATTTAAAGAAATTACTTTTAATAAAGAAATATATATATATAAAATAAAAATATGAAAAATGCAAACACTACAAAAAAAACTGTATATTGTATATATTTGTAAACACACACAAACACACATATATATTCTACTATTTATAGTTTCTCAAAAACTAAACGATTTGCTGTTAATGAAACTAACGTGGTTCTTACTAACGAGAACATGAACTGAAAATAGGATGACAAACATCTGAGAGACAACAGACATATTTATTCCTGTTTAAATAAATATTGTTGACACGAACACACAATACAGATCATGGTTTAATCACGGCCAGAAAATGTTTAAAATCATGTCAGAAAGGCAGAGAGGAGCTTCAAACCGCATCATCTCATTATCCATCTACAGTCCTGAAGATGTGATCGAGTCGAGGGAGGCAGAGAAGCAGTATTTACAGTATTATTCTGTCATTCAGACGTATTAAGGCAGACGCTGATGAAAGCATGCAGCGCTCGACACACACACACACACACACACACACACCAATAGCTGCTCTTCATCTCAATGATTCCTCCAGAATTAGCAGACCATGAAAAGGCAGAAGCATGAATCCAGTGGATCTCATATTGAGCTCGGGCTGACATCATTCGTGGGTTTGAGCTGAAAACACTCGCAGCTAAATATAACACCGATCAGACGCAAGTTCAGCTCTCTGAAGAGTTATTCATAGAAACCTGAACAACTAACAAGAGATCAATCAGATATTTCAAGCCTGCGCTGATAATATCTCATCATCTAAAACATTTCAGATGTGGAACAAAAAGTGGGTTATATTTCACTGGGGGGAAAAAATTTATATATATTTATATATATATATATATATATATATATAGTTTTTTTTTTGTTTTTTTTACTTAAGTTAACTTTAACTTTAATTAATTGGAATGCACAATGACAAAACATTTTTGAAACAAAAAAAAAATTATATATCATTTTCAAAAATGTTTTTTTCATTGTATATTCCAATTAAAAAATATTTCAGTCCAAAGATTTTGTTTTACTTAAAATAACTTAACTGTACTTTGATTGAGATTATTTTGAATTATTTTTTAATTGTTTTTTATTTAATTTTGATAGCTTTTGATAGTTTCCACCCATCTGATAATTATTTCAGTTGTATTTTTGCTCTGCATGTTTCTTTTCTGCACTGAATCTGTCGTTAAACATGAATCTGGACTAAATGGAGGAATATTATTGCTTGTTATCTGTTGCGAAATTGTGTAACAATAAGCTACATTTCCTTCTTTCACGCTTAAAAAAAAATTAATTTCTATGGTCCTATACACAGAAAAGTCTTCACTGTAAATGAGGAATGTCATAACACCAAAATAAAATATAAAATAATCCAGTCAAGAATATATACAGGTCATATTTCACACAAAAAAAAAATTGTATGCTTATATATATATATATATATATATATATGTATATGTGTGTGTGTGTGTGTGTGTGTACATGCATGAAGAAAAGAAAAACAGTATTGAAAAAAGGATGTTTCATTTGCTTTATGCACATAATATAATATAATTACTTGTGATTTTAGTGTGAAATGTGACCTGGATATGTTCTTGTTTAAGGGATTCACCTGATTACTAACCAATTAAAACAATGAAGTAACTGTTGTCAGCAGGAACAGACTCGGGCGTTCACAACATTCACACAAACCCAGGAGGAAAGAAAAGAACGCAGAAAAGAAGGAAAGAAAAGAACGCAGCTCTACGTAATAAACCGCAGTCTCGTCCGACAGAGCGAGAGCAAGAGGAAGCAGGTTCCTGGCGTCGAAGACGTGATGAAGAGGAAGGGTCCTGCAGTCCCTGAGTCTAGTGCTGCCCCCTGCTGGTCCGGAGCGTTACCTCTGATCCTTCAGCAGGGACCGGAAGTTATGAAGCTCTCTTATACTCGTCGACAGTCTGGAGACACACACACACGCACACGTTACAGTCATTCTGGTCAAACAGGGTTTTTTAAAATCCTTCATTAAAGCCATAAACAGAAACATCCAGATATGAGCAGAATAACCGTATCAAATGTGACGAGAAGAGATGGAAGGTACAGCTTTAATGAGAAAAAAACCTACAATCCCATGATGCTTTCAAAATCAAAATCTGTATTAAAAACCAATTGAACTGAAAAATCTAAATAAAAAATACAAAACTGTTTGTGCTATATATAAAACAATATATATTAAGTTTATTGAAAAATATTATGCACACACACACACACGCATATATATTATTATATACACATACATGTGTGTGTGTGTGTGCACATACATATTTATAAATAAATAAATATATAAATATAAATACACACACACACTTTTAAATAGACATACAATTTTATTTTAATAATAACATATTTATTTTCATTTTAATATTATTATTAATTACTTTTATAATTATATGTATTTCTATAGATAAAAAACATTTGAATGCATAAAATATATTTATTTAATTAATTTTATTTTATTATAATTTTATTAGTCCTGAAGAGTGACTATTAATACATTTATCTAAAAATCAATATTGCAAAAAAAATAAAAATTTAAAAAAAAGAGTATAACTTTTTCTTTAGTATTTGTTTTTTTAATTATTTATATAAATAAAAATCATCTATATAATGTCATGTACAGTGTTTCATGGGAGTGGGCGGAGCTCTTTCGGCACATTTTGCCTGCCTCAACTCTGATTGGTGGAATTTTCTGTTAAGCATCATGGGTAATGTAGTTTTAGTTGTTAACCATTTTAATGAGTTGAAAATGCAAACTGATGTTAATTAGCAACCTCACAGAGCTCACAGTACATCTGTCTTTAATGGTTTATCTTTAAAATCAATTCCCTTATGGAGAAAATAAATGTAGTTTTTACATCAATACCTGACTACTGTGCTAATTCACATTCCTGGTGTTATTGTGCTCGTGGTGATCTCATACCTGGCGAATCCGTTGAGCAGAGCCACGATCTCCTGCCTCGTGAGCTGGAAGCCTTTGGACGGACTGTTTTCTGGAAGGTTCTTGATCTCTTTCTCAGAGAACAGGATCCTGAGAGCTGTTCCCAGCCCCTGAGTCTGACGGGACAGCAGCGCTTTAGTCTCAACTCAGATCAAAAACCTTCAGTTCCAGATACACAGCTGTGACTTTACCTGTAGCGTCCCCCAGAGACGACATTTACTGCAGCCCACGCAGTCCATGATCCGAGAGATGTTCTTGAAGTGAAGCCTGAACTCCTCCTGAACAAACACCACATCAAAACAACATTTATGCCGTTTAAAGAACAAACAATTGCTCTTTTGTCATACAAACATTCTTTACCAACCAATTCAATCATCAATAATAACATCTAATCCAAATTCACCTTTATTTCACTCTATATATCTGAGACCCAGCACCACAAAACCACAATAAGGGTGCATTTTTTTTAGATTTATACATAAAGAAAGCTGAATAAATACTCTTTCCATTGATTTTTGTCTTGTTTTCCAGAGCAGATGTCTAAAGATTCTTAAATCAAGGCACATTTACTGGAGAAACTGCACGATAGAAGACAAGATGTTTTATTTTATGAGAAACTGATCAAATTGAAGTGAGTTTATGATTAAAACGTGAACAAATATCTGCTGAGGGGTTTATAAAACTCATCTTAAATCAAAGAGAAACTAGTTTTCTTCCCCCACTGACAGATATGTGTCCTCCTTCATTCAGTTTCTCAAAAATCAAGACTCCACGTGTTTGTTTTGCATGTATCTTGATTTAAAGACGTTCAGATATTTGTTCTGGAAAACAAGATAAAAACGAGATTTGCAACATTTAATGTCAGGATTTTATGAATGCAAATGTTTTTGTATCTCTTTTTAAGGCCTTCTTCTTGAGGAAGAACGAATTACGACTTTTTTTAGATCTGCAAAACCCCTGCATTACAGTATAATGGATGTTTATGCTTTAATTTACTAATTTCTAGCTAATCATACATGCATACTCATACATATACACACACATATATATATATATATACACACAGTGGGTACGGAAAGTATTCAGACCTCCTGAAATTTTTCACTCATGATTGTCATTTGCTCTGACATGCATTGTGAGCTGTAAGGTCTTATATAGACAGGTGTGTGGCTTTCCTAATC
>JAUMHE010000008.1:2144190-2154733 GCA_032359235.1 Enteromius mattozi | reverse complement strand
TTTATACAATACCACATTTTTAAACATTAAAAATAAAACTTTGATATATAAATATATATATATATATATATATATATATATATATATATATAAACATACATTAACACAAGATTATTAATAATAATAATAATAATAATAATAATAGTTATCATTAAATGTTAATGTCCTTTTAAATCTCTTTAAAATGTAGTTTTAATGATTTGTTTAGTTCTACAGAAAATATGAGCGCTGTTTGAAAATGCATATGCTTTTTTATAAAATTATAAATTACTTACAAAATTATATTATAACTATATTATTTTATATATATATATATATATATATATATATATATAATTTATTTATTGTCAAATTTAGTGTTTTGGTGTGCATTTATGTGCATGCAGGCAGTTGCCTCTAGATGTCAGTATTGTTCAAGGCAGATGTATCAGTGTATTGTTTACTTCTGGGATGTTGGGATTCCCAGCTTGGATCACCCCCCTCACAGCTCCATTCCAACACAGAAATGATCATTAATACTTGGTTAGGAGTCTGTTCAAATCATCAACACTCAGTAATTTGAAGTATAATATAGTGATGTTGACTTGCAAGTTCTATACTTGCACGCACAAATGCATGATGATAGTTAGAGTTTTGTTACCTATACATTGACTTTTATGTTTTTATTAGACATCATATATCCTCCTAGCCCTGTGTGTTGAGAGTCACTTCCAGGTCATGTGACCTCTTAACATATACAGAACATCCCATAGTGCTCGACTACAGGCCTGCTGAAGGATGCGATCATTTAATCCTCTCTTCGGGAATTATCGTGGTGTTTTCCATCTGCTGGAGCCGGAGTCTGGAGCCGCACTGGACCACCAGTCCAGATAAGCAGCTTTGAAAGGAGGAGGGTCTGAAACCAACCATCCATCTGCTGGACGACTGGACTTTTACATAGTACATATCCATATTATTCAGAGCGAACAAGTTTATAATGGTTACAACTCACCACTTTAATCTGGTTTAAGTGGTATTCATTGATATGCATGATGAATCTGGATCATGATCTGGATCTTTAAAAACACAATGATACTTAAAGCTGAAGTATATTTTGTCAATGTTAAAGTACCATCTTGTGTCCCAGTTTCAGATTTGTAGCTGTGGCACTCCTTTTTATAAGCAATCAGACTTGTGAAATGTTACTTTGGCAACTAGCTAAAATAAAGTTTGTCATTTTAACTTTTCAAATTTTGTAAAAATGTTGTGGACTGTTAACAGTAAGTTCCCGTACTATATACAGGAAAAAAACTGTAACTGATCTAACCATTTAATAGAACAAATCAATGTATAATTTACAGTCAAAAACTGTAAACTGATATTCCCAGCATGACACTCCACATTTAAAAGTATTTTGCTTAAATGATCATGCTTTTTAATAGTTTTTGTTATCATTTATGTACATTTGGGCTTTATGTTACTTAATTAATGTTTATTGTATTATTTAAGTGTGGTGTGTGACCATAATGTGATGGTGTGTTTGTGTTTGCATGAATAGCTTTGTGCACCTTCCATATATTAGTATATACTTTTTTTTCATTTTTTTTTTTACAGTGTAATGATGGTGTTTTGGTTTTTTAGTGAACTATGATAACCCTGTCTGAAATGCTTTTACCTTGAATTGCTCTGTTGTTCTGGGGCGGCTGCTCTCTCTCGGGGCTGTTTTTAGTGTTGTGCTTGTAGTTGTAGTTTCATGCACTCGTCTGCCTTCAGTGGCCTGATCGCTCTGGACAGAGTTCCTGTTTCAGCAGCATCTAGAACAGGCACACAGCACAAGAACAACATCTTTACAAGGCCCGGGTTAAAAATAGCCCCCCCCCCAAAAAAAAACAGTGAGCAAAAATTCTACAGTACCCATGCATTCAGGTTTTTTAAAAATATTTAATTTATTAATACATTTATGTTGTCTGTGCAACATTTTCTGTATACTTTGTAACCTCTTTATGTGTATACCCTCTTTATATCCTTATGCAGCTTGTCATTTTAATAAAGTGTTGGATTCTATTTACACTAATTGAAAATAGCAGCATTATTTAGTGCTATTTTCTGCTATTTATACTAAAGGTTATTGCAAGTGGCAGTTATCTGCACCTCAGTATTGAAGTACGTTATAAAACAGAATACAACTTACTGAGTGTAAATGTTCATTTTAATTCAAATTATTAAATCGATGCCATGGTTGACACCCTTATTGAGAAAATAAAGCCCTCCCTACACATACCCTACCCTACTCAATACCTTATTTTTAACTGATTATTTCCTTTTTACTGAATTTAAAAAGGAAGAAAAAACTGAGTTAAAATGCAGATTCGATGATTGGTCAATCACGTCAAAATAAGACCGCCATAAACCATTCACTATTTGCGATAATTTATATTGATTAATAATCACATGTTGGTGGGCGGAGTTAGTGTAAATAGCCACTGCCAATAAAGCGGGCTATTTTCACTTAGTGTAAATACACTCCGTATTTGTGTTTCTGATCTATGATCCAATGTGACTTTTGTTCATGTATCTTTAGTGTAGCGACAGGCTCCATTAGATCAGTTTTCTTACTCATTTTATGTCCCTCCCTGTTAAATTCTCCTTATGTACATGCTTTATGCTCGGCGCATTATAGCATGTTATTTTTGGCCATGGGTGATTACAGGACTCCCATGCGTTACATGTTTTCAAACAGTAAATAGAACGGCGCTCAGATTAAACAGCAGCGGGATTATTGCATAATGTAGTAGCCTACAGACTTTCAGTTGCAGGGACTGACATTTGATTCCTGCATATTATTTTAGTGCAAATCGGTTCAGTCCTTGTAATCTAATATCCAGTGGTTTTCAACTGGAGGATCGCGACCTGAAACTGGGTCACAGGCTTGTTCTGACCACAGAGGATAAAACCTTGAATGCAGAGAATCAATGGGATTATCAGATTTGTGATGTCAAAGGCCTTACGACCAATCAAACACTGCTTTGATGCAAATTTATCAGCCACTTAGTAGAAGTTAGTCAAATTAGATAAGTCAGCATGTGTTAATATACTTTTAATAATGTTTTAATACTTGTAATGTTTTAGTGTGTTGCTATGTATTTCTCTTTGTTTTATGTTATGTTGATATGCTGATGCTTTAGTGTGCTCAACAATAATGTGTTACTATCATTTGATATCTAATGTAAAAAATATGCAAAAGCAGTTATGAAGTACTGATGTGATGCTTCTATCATCTGATCGTGGTTGTATCTCATTATTAGTGCTACTGCATCTCAGCGCTGCGTTCGACACTACATTCTCTTGAATAGACTAGAAAAATTTGTTGGCATTAGTGGAAGTGCCTTAGCATGCTTCAAGTCGTACTTATCTGACCACCATCAATACGTAGCAGTTAATAAAGAGGTATCATATCGGTCACAAGTGCAATATGGAGTACCTCAAGGCTCAGTACTAGGGCCGTTACTTTTCATGCTTTACATGTTACCCTTGGGAGGTATTATCAGGAGACATGGTGTTAGCTTTCACTGTTATGCTGATGATACACAACTTTATATTGCTTCATGGCCCGGTAACACACCAAATTGAGAAATTTATGGAATGCTGGATGACAAGTAATTTCTAACTGCTAAATTCTGAAAAAACAGGTCTTAATTATCGGACCTAAAAACCCCACATGTAATAACCTAGAACACTATATAACACTTGATAGCTGCTCTGTTTTTCCACCTCAAAAACAAATCTAAGCACAATCTATCTTGTTAAAAGCACTATATAAATAAAGGTGACTTGACTTGACTTGATGTGAGCTGAAGTGGTGATCTGGAGGGATTTTAAAGTGCATTATTCACGTGGATCTTAATGTCTTCACCGCTTGTGTTGATAGACACTAAAGCATTAAACACATTCCTCTGTTTGCACACACACTGCCTGCTTGTGTTTGTATTGTATGTGTGTGTACACGCTTGCTGGAGGTGAAATTAAAAGGTCATATAATCATATTCTCCTGAGGTGAATGTCAGCAGGAGAAAACGGAGTGTCCTTTTTGCGAGCAGCATTTCTCTTTTTGAGTTGGTTTAGTTTTACAGTAAAATTTCTCTTGCATTTTTTCACTGCAAATACTGTGATTGTTTTCTAGTAAAAATGTAAAACTTCTTAAAACAAGATTAAGTTATCTGTGAAGCAAAACCACATAAAATATTATGATTGTTTTCCGATTCAGATTTAAAGTAGTTTTGAATGGTTTTTGTGTGTTGCTATATGGTTACCAGGGTGTTACTATGGTGTTTCTAATGTGTTTTGATTAGGTTGTTGCTATGTTTGTAATCTGTTGATATGCAGTTTCTAGAGCATTGCTATGTGCTAGAGTGTGTTGCTAGGTTCCTATGAGTTTTTCCGATTAGTTTTTATCATGCTTCGAGGTTGAGGATTGTTTCTGATGGTTGCTAGGGTGTTCTTGCTAAAGTGTTCAGAATATTTTATTGTGTTGCTGTGGGTATTGCTATGTACTTGGTTAGATTTTTTACTTAGTTTTCATAATGCTATGAGGTTGGTAAAGTGCTTCAAGTTTTTGAAGCTCTTCATAACCGTGCAAGTAAAATGTGTTTTTAAATGAATTGTGTTGCTAAGGTGTTTCTATGTGGGTGCTAAGGAATGTTTTAGTGTGTTGCTGTATGGTTGTTAGGGCATTGCTCTTGGTGAGTTTTCTGGATAGTTTTAATAAATAATGCTGCTAGTTTGTTTGTTTGTAAAGTGCTATGTTGACATGGTATCCTGAATGTTTTAGTAAATTGCTAGGTGGTTGCTAGGCTGCTGCTATGTTCTTAGTAAGGCTTTCTGATTAGTTTTTACCATGCTCTGAGATTGCTAGTGTTTGGGGTGGTTGCTGGGGGGGTGCTTCTGTGTTTGTGTTATGTTGTGTGTGTTACTAGGGCATTGCTCTGTCCTTGATTAGGTTTTCTGATTCGTTTTTTTAACCATGATATTAATTTGTATGGTGCGGTTTCTTGGGTGTTGTCATGTGGTTGATGAGGCATTCTGAATGTCACATAATGTAAGGTAGTAATGCTATGTGCTTGGTGAGGTTTCCTGATCATTTGTTTTTAACAACGCCATGTAGTTGCTAGTGCTACTGTAGGTAGTTGTTTACTCGAACACTGCCGAATGATTCTGATTGTTGTAGTTGTAAACTTTCTTTTTACATCACAGGAGCAGCCGTTTTTCCTAGCGGTTTGCGTTTGTGCTTCAGCGGGCGTGTTGTAGTAGATGAGATCACTGTGTGCCGCGGGATGCTGTGAGCGTGTGTCACGTGAGCTGCTGCCGGTACACAGTGTTCCCAGAGAGTGGCCTATATACGGCAGCGAGTACATCATGTCTGCCACCGCCGCCGCAAACGCCTCGTTTCACATGATTCCCAGATTATAATCCCGACCACCCAGCGACTCCCAATCAGAACTTGAAGAGCCTAAAGAGAAGGGGCCCCCTGTTCTCCATAAGACCCCGTTACACCCATTCCGCATTACTCAGCAATTAGTGAGGGTGTCCTGATCGGAGAAGGGAGTCCTGCGCTGAACTCCGGCCCAGACAGGTGTTATGTAACGTCTGGTTGGCTTGTCTTGAGAGCTGCCGATAGATCCGACTTGTTTTTTTGGGTTTGCTGGTTTCGGGGTTGAGTGATATGTTGGGACAGGGCAGCTTTTAGCCTTTCATGACAAGATTGTGTGGAATGATAAAACAGCAAGTTGATGTATTCATGTTGAAAACAAAGTGCACTTAAGTCTGTTATTCACATTAATTTTCTAGGTCTTCATTGTAATGCTGGGTCTATTTTTTTTTTAAGCACATTTAGGAGGAACATCTACTTGGTGTGTGTGTGTGTGTGTGTCTGTGTGCATACACATACTGTAGCTCTAGAGACCTTGAATGTTAAGTTTTTTTACTATGTATATTTACATTTCTGCTTTTGTTATTTGTTGTATTTGTTTAAAAATATAATTTCAGTATTTTTCAGTGTTATTTCAAATACATGATGTAGTATTAGAAAATACAGTATTATGTATTTTATCAGTTTACTGTTTATATACAGTGTGTGTGTGTATATATATATATATATATATATATATATATGTAGTATATAGTATGTGTGATATGTAGGCTATATGTTTATAATATTTGTACTATTTACTATTTTTACTATTTAAAATGATTTTATAACTATTGTTGGTTTAGTAATGCAATATCAGTATTGAAATAAATGAAATGTAATATTTGATATGTTGCATTTTATTTTGGATTCATTTTAAAATGAGTGTGTGTGTATGTATATATATATATATATATATATATATGTATATGTATAAAGCATTTTATATTTAACATTTTATAATTCTAACTATATAATAAAAATGCATTTATTTATTATGCATACTTACTGAAGTTTACTGTCTTAATCTACATATAGGAACTGAAGTGTATTTTAAAGATTTGTGAATGGCGCTCAGGTCGGAGAGAGAGAGAGACGGGCGAATGCCTTTCTTCACATGCTGTTTGTTTACTTAAGACCCTCCTGATAAACACGCTCTATTTAGAAACAAACACAGTCGCTGTTTCCACTCTGTCTGCTCCGCTCTGATGTCTGTGTGTGAGTGTGTGCATGAATAAAACATGCCAAAAGTGTGTGTGTGTGTGTGTCCGTTTGGTGCCTAGAGACATCGTTCTCAGTTCCTCAGTTACTGTCGTCTGTAGAGTTTGTACAGCTGTGTTCAGCCATGTGAAAGGAGGTCAAACGCCTGGAATACACACACACCTCACATGTGACCATGTGTGTGTTTATAAGAACTCATCGGTCATTAATGATCTGTGAAATAATGTTCCACACAAACCTCAGTGAATTGTGTGAATTTGCAAGGAAATGATGGTGTTTATCGGTGTATTTGTGTGTAATTTCATTAGTTTTTAATAAAACATGAACACAAGCCACACCCACTGACAGTTCATATTAATAATTTGCCACTGTAATGGTGTTTGCCGAGTCAAGCGTTACTACTTCTGTTCCTCAAACTGTGATGCTTCTATCTATCTATTTGTCTGTCTACCTATCTGTCTATCTATCTGTCCAACTGTATAGCTATATTTATCTATCCATCTATTCATCTATCTATCTATCTATCTGTCATTCAATTGTTCTATCTATATCTGTTTATCTGTCTATTTGTCTATATATCTGTCTGTCTATCTATCTATCTATCATTCAGTTGGTCTATATATATATCTGTTTATCTGTCGTTCTATCTATAGTTCTATCTATCTATCTATCTATCATTCACTTGGTCTATATATATATATCTGTTTATCTGTTTATCTGTCTATTTGCCTATAAATCTATCTATCTATCTATCTGTCAATCTGTCATTCAATTGTTCTATCTATATCTGTTTATCTGTCTATTTGTCTATCTATCTATCTGTTCATCTGTCTGTCATTCAGTTGTTCTATCTATATCTGTCTATCTGTCTATCTATATATCTATCTATCTATTTATCTATCTGTCTGTCTGTTGATCTGTCATTGTATCTATCTATCTATCTATCAGTCTATCTATCTATCTATCTATCATTCAGTTGGTCTATATATATCTGTTCATCTGTTTATCTGTCTATCTGTCTATATATCTATCTGTCTGCCTGTCTATCTATCTATCTATCTATCATTCAGTTGGTCTATATATATCTGTTCATCTGTTTATCTGTCTATTTGCCTATATATCTATCTGTCTGTCTGTCATTCTATCTATCTATCTATCTATCTATCTGTCTGTCATTCAATTGTTCTATCTATATATGTCTATCTGTCTGTCTGTCTATCTATATATCTATTTATCTATCTGTCTATCTGTCATTAAATTGTTCTATCTATATCTATCTATCTATCTATCTATCTGTCATTTAATTGTTCTATCTATATCTATCTATCTATCTATCTATCTATTCATCTGTCTGTCATTCAGTTGTTCTGTCTATATCTGTTTATCTATCTTTCTATCTATAGTTCTATCTATAATTCTATCTATCTATCTATCTATCTATCTCTATAGTTTTCTCACTCTCTCTCTCTCTCTCTGTGTGTGGTTGAATGTTGTTTGAACACTACTTCTAAATTGAATATGACTCTGTGGAGAAGGAGAGTAAGTCAAGTCTTTTTATAGCTGATGGAACATGCTTCTGCGGGTGTGATTTTATAAATTCAGATGCGTGATGTATATTTCATTATCACTATCTTTGCCTTTGTGGGTCAAGCCAACCTGAAAAGTTGATACCATTGCAACCCCAGCGGATGTCTTTGTGCACTTGTCCCGTTTCTCATCTATACCATGAACAACAACAAGCTATAGAACATGCTCATCCTCAATGATTCCCCCGCGGCAGCATTAGTGTGTAATCCCTGTATGTGTGTGTGTGTGTTTGGTGTCAGTACTGTGACATACATTAAGCCTAATTAGTCTAAACACTCTCCATCGCTGCAGCTGTAAGCGCTCAGTAATGGATATGCTAACATGTTGTCTAATACCTACTACGAGCACAAAGCTTCATTCACCTCATCGCCTGCTCGTTTGCTATTGGTTAAAACATTGCACCGTATGCAGATTAAACTCCGTTCAGTAACAGCTTGCAGCGTTCGCTCGTGTTTTGATTACGTTGATCTTTCCGTCGAACCGTTGAACATATTGGGCCACTGCAAGTGTGTGTGTGTGTGTTTGTCCTAAGCCCTGTGTGTTTAATATCGTAATGTTCATAAGTGTTTCCTAATCCAGATTGACTTCCTGCCCTTTATTCTCTAAATATAGAGCAACATGGCCTTTGTAATATCTATATAATTGTCGGCGTTACTTTCTGAAGACCTTCTGACCAGCAAAGATCTGAATGGACCATTTCAGAAATTGTCTTTTTGCAAACATTTGCAAAAATTAAAAAATAGCATGTATTTCATTGTGAGCTTGAATCCTATTGAATCTACCTCTTTTTATGACATCACATATACCCAAAATCTGATAATGCACTCAATCGATGTATACGAGTTAGAATCAGATTTGGAGAAATGGATATTCCATTAATTGTTCACCAATGGATTCTCTGTAGTGAATGGGTGCCATCAGCTTTATATGGATTATGGACACATATATTTAAGCCAGAAGCAATTGTTTAAAGTTAAAAATGTCTTAATGATGGATTTATTTCTCATAAACATGCAGCTTTTGGCTTCTTGAGATGTTAACTGATGGACTGGAGTGGTGTGGATAATTGTGACGTTTTTATCAGCTCTCGTTCTCATGGCACCCATTCACTGTAGAGCATCTATTAGTGAAAAAGTGATGCAATGCTACATTTCTTCCAATCTGATGAAGAAACAAACTCTTCTGCATCTTGAGTGGCCTGAGGGTGAAAACATTTTCGGGTAATTCTCCTTTATTATTTTTGGGTGAAATATTCCTTTAATATGCATTTATTATCAGTTAATGTTTACAGTTTTAGATTTGACTCCATTCTGGACAAAAAAGAAAAAACCCTTTAAACCTTTTCACAGTGACTTTAAAAGCATTTGTGAATGTGTGGTTCATGAAATAAATTCTGCGGCTTTAATTTATTCTCAGTCTGAGTAAGAACTCCCAGAATCCCACAGTAAATGTCTCATGGGCATCTGTACCAGAACATATAGAGTGTAAAGACAGTCACGTGCATCTTGCAGTATTCATGGGTTTATGCACAATTATTTGTTCTTGTATGTATGTGTGCACGTGATGTATGCAATCACATGAGGAAACCGTCGTTCTGGAACATGCATGTTTTAAACCTTACTACAGCGTGTGTTCTTGTGAACTGTTGCACAGATGCATGTGTGTATTCAGGCTAAGGCACGTCAAGCGCGTGCTAAGCCATCAATCTGATATCCAGAGGAGGCAGCACCTTTGTGTTTGTGAATATGGATTATGGCTGGAGTTGGTTAAACATGTCAGCGTCACGTTTGAAAACAGTTATGTCCTCTCGCCGTGCAAATCTAGGCTTATCGGCCCTGAAGCGCAGACAGATTACTGAAAGCTGCCCTGCCAGGAACTGATCTCACCTCTGGGCCACTTTTATTAAGATCCAGTTTGCAAAAGCAGCAGCAGGGGATCTGATCGCACAAAATTTGTGCACTAAATAGCTGAAAATAATCACTGAAGCTCTCTGTGCTTGAAGCATCTGGTGTGGCACATCTTCTATTTTTCACGCACTGCTATCAAAAAGAGATCAAAAAAAGTATATATTTATTATCAGCTTTATATTTATATCACTTTTGAACATCGACACATTTACAGAACACTCCTACTTGATGTGGCTTTGGATGCGGATAGTTCAGCTCATTTACATTGTTCGGTTCCGGCAGCGCCCGCGCAGCAGGGCAAGTGGGTTACTGTGAGACGGCATAGTCGTGGGTCAAAAAACCGCTCTTCCGTTCCGATCAGAACATCAAACAGGTTCTCCCCACT
>JAUMHE010000008.1:2122539-2135239 GCA_032359235.1 Enteromius mattozi | reverse complement strand
AGTGTGTGTGTTCTTTGTATATTTATTATGTATATATAAATACACACACATACAGCATATATTTTGAAAATATTTAGGCTACATGTATATATCTAATTTGTTTTACATACAAAATGTAATTAATATTCATATTTAATACAATATTCTTAAATATACATGCATTTGTGTGTAATAATAAATATACACAGCACACATACATATATTAAATACACAAACACTTTTTTGGATGAGATTAATCATTTGACAGCACTATAATCGCATTTAACAGCACAATTCCTGGTGAAAAACTACATTATCCATGAAGCTATACAGAAATTTCAGTTACCAAACTACTTAAATATTTGTATATATGCATGTTTCGCAATAAACCTAAAATATACTTTTGTATTGATAGATCACCAATTTTAAAAGAGCAGTTTAATATCTTACTATAGGTTTTCATTTGAGTGTCATTCGCAAAGCATCATGGGATTGTAGTTTTCTTAAATAAATCCATTAAGTGCACACTCTTGTACCTTTTTGTTAATTTTTTAATGGTTTGTAATGCTGTGCTTCACCTTGCAGCTGGTTGATTTGGCTCATGACTTATAATGCTTTAACAAAGACTCTTCCTACATAAATGGAAATGGAAATAAATAAATGGAAACCAACACAAACGACTCACCTTATTGTCTTCCCAGTAGAGCGCTAGACACTGGTCACCAGCTCTCCAGTTGATGTGGTTATTTGCGTCCGCCGGCTCTCTCTGGCCTTTAATTGGTCCAGATCGTTTCTTGGGGGCGGAGTTATGCATGTTGGTTTGTTTTGGAGGCGGGACTGAAGAATGCAGCTTGATTGGACCGGTCCGTCTGTGTTCTAAATCGCCATTAGGGAGTTGTGCGTTCAAAACCCCGCCCACTTTGATCGCCTGACCCAATCCGGCGTCTTGCGAAAAGTCTTTTTTCGTCACGTCTTGGGAACGCTCGAAGTAGCCCGAATTGGGTCTTTCTGGCTTGCCCTTCCTTCTGTTGTTGGGTTCGTTTCTAGATTTAGGATCCGAGCCCGATGCAGCAGGATATGAAGATTTGGGAGCAGCGGGTCCGTTTGATTGGCTTTTCCTAAACGAAGCAGGTCCTGTCCCATCCTGCTCTTTCAATCCGCCGTTATACGGCTCCTGCGGGAAGCTTTTTGACCCACTATGCTCTTTGAACCCAGCGGGACCCTGCTGTTCCCTGGACTTCCCCATCGAGGGGTACGTATTTCTAGCATCTTGACTGTCGTTCTTCCATCGCTCTGGTCCTCCTCTTCCCGTTCGCTCTCCATCCCTCCATTTCTGCGGCTGGGAGACGCTGGAGGAGGCTGCGCTGGGTTTAGGAAAGTCTCCGTCCTTCTGGAAACGTGGAGGTCTGTCGTTTCTCTGTGAGCGACCCTCGTTTCGGGGAGGGTACTTGGACTGGGCGACATCTCTGGACATTTGCTCGGTGCCGGGGAAAGTCATCTTATATGGGTGATCTTGTAGTAAAGGCTGGGTCTTTGACTCTACAGGGTTAATTATGAGAAAAACAGAAAACCAACTGATCATTTTAAATATTTTAACATTTTAACACATATTTTAACCTGTTTTGCGAAGCATTTTGTTGTTAAAAAAACAAAGAATTATAGATTTGCACTTAAAAATTTATTATTTTATTATTAATATATCCAATAGACACTTGCTGAATTTATAAATATTTTGTAAAAACGTTAACAAATGATTTAAGTTTTAGGAATTCAGTTAATTAGAAATTCTTTTTGATCATTAAAATTGAACTACCCCATTAAAATGGAATCCAGAAAATAATTAAAAAAAAAATTATAATAAATAAATAAATAATGAAAAATAAATGGATCTCATCAATTATTTTAAAGTGAATAAATTTCTTAATAAATCAATTAATTAGATTTGCCGTTTGATTATAAAACTTTTAATGTAATTATTAACCCTAAAGGGTTTCCAGAAAAAATCTAATGTAAAACACAGAATTTGGATGGAAAATTATTTCATATGGCCCTAAAAAATAATTTTTGCTTAACTTTAAAATAAACTGCTGTTAAATAAAATCATAAAGTTATTAACTGCTATGCCAAACAAATTAAATGGCCCATTTCTGTATTTGTGAAGAAAAGCTCCCAAGTGACAAATCAGTCTCACTGAAAAGCCCGTTACCTGTTGTTTTCTATATTATTAGTGTCTTGAGCATCACGGCATGCATTTAAGTGACCTTTTATGATGTTGAGAAATGCGTCAAAGGAACAAGTGGTAATAACAGTTCATTCAAGAAAGCTGTCAGGCTCTTCACAGAAATACACAGGACACAGTGATGATGCAGGGCACTTCAAAAGCGCAATTACAGTGTGTTTCAGGTCATTCTGACTCAAAAGCAAGAGCCCGAATATTAAAACAACAGTGCTAAAAGAGCGGAAGACAAACCGTTTCTCCACATATTAGCCCTGTCTGTTTTCTCCTAAAGCCATATGTCAGGCAAAGCTTACCAGCCACAGAGACTTATCTAAAGCTGACTAATAGAGCGCCTTCATTTTGGACTGGCCATCTGTTTGATGCCGCACAGTTCTGCAGCCCCCTGGGACTTTAACATAAGAGGAGATTAAAAATCTTGCTACAATGTTCCCATTATTAAGATTGGTTCCATTGCTAATGCAGTAGGAGTGAAGAAAATAATACAATAGTTTTAAATTGATCATTTATAGTTATTGCAAAATAGACTGAACACAACCTCAAACTGAATGATATATATATATATATATTTTTTTTTTTTTCTGGATGCCAGCCGTACTTTATCCCACCTTTACTACAAATGATAAATTAAATCAAATAAATGCACATAAAAAAATCAGCAAAAATTATCAAAATATATAACGTGAAGTAGGAATACAAACATGTTTAGTACTTCAGCAGGTTGGCAAAGATTTGTTTTGTTTTGTTTTTAATTAAGCTGAAAGGAAATAAAATATAAATAGATGAAAACCTGAAACGTAACAATCTTAAATTAGAAATGTTGTCTTGGAAACTAAAACTAGCTTAAAGATGAAGTACTACTTAACTTATAACTAAAATTAAATAAAGCTAAATAATTTTTTTATAATAATAATAATAATATTATACACACACACAAATATATATATATATATATATATATATATATATATATATATATATACACCCCCACACACGCACGTATATATATGTATGTATTTTTTTTTCTTCCTTTTTTAAATATACGTTAATCATTTTTAACTAATTTTAAATATTAAATGATTATTTATTTATATGCTATTTTAATAATAATAATAATAATAATAATAATTAAAATATATATATATAAAATTTAAATTTTTAACTAATTTAAAATATTAATAAATATTCAATTCAATTCAATTCAATTTATATTATCAGCATCCAAAATTGGAAAATTCAGTGATCAAATTTAAAGCAGCACTAATATTATCAGCATTTTTCAATGTTCATTAAAAAAAAAAAAATTCAGTGTACCGTCAATGGACAACGTCCCCATTTTTGACTCCAGGAAGTCAAAAAGTGTGCTGGGCCCAGATGGCCTTCCTCCTGCTTCCTCATCCTCATCTTGTCTGGAGCGTCCCCTTCCACGACCCTTCCCTGTCAGAGAACGAATAAACCGTCACATTAAAAAGACAAACAAGCAAAGCGGCAATGAAAACACTGAATAATCAATTTGGGAGATGCTCGATTCTCGTCAATGGGTTTTATTGCACCAAACAAACCTAAATAAATGACAAAAATGTGTGTATAAATGAACCCTACAAGTTTAGGCAACCACCACAGCCCTGCTCTAATAACATCTACAGCCTGCTTTCCTGAGCAGTTGCATATCTGGCATTGATCTGAGGGTTTCTGCTTCTTTTCTAAGCTCTTGAAGGTTTTACCTCGAGGTGGTGGGCGGCTCTGCTCCGTCTGGGCCGCTCTGGGCTGGTTTGTTCCAGTGAGCAACAAGTTAAGGGCTACCTCCAGGTTATTGTTGTTATCCAGCAGGGCCTGTCTGGCTGCCTCTCGGTTAAATCCCATCTCCATGATGTCCCTCAAAGCACGCTCATCAACCTTGAAGAGAGAGCAGCAACAACAAAAAGGAATTTGATGAACTTGAGGGTCATCAGAAAATGCATTAAAATCATGGCCAAAAGAACAGATGTAGCAAACAGAAAGCAAAAAAACATTTTGCCTTGCAATCAAAAAAAAAAACAGACAAAGAGGGGTCACATCGGTGTTTACGCCAGCCATCATTTCATCTTTTACCAGGGAGGGTAATGTTCTTCCAGAGAAATTATGGCATTTAATTATAACTAAAAGTCCATCATGCAATTTTGGAGCACTTGACGTGTTTTTATGGATAGTTATTTAAGAAACACAAAAGTGAATTTTAATCCATTAGCACAAAAAAATAACCTTATATGGAAATTTTCATCCCCTATTGTCAAAGTCTAAATGAAGCACTTTGCACAATAATATTCTCCTTGTATGTGGTTCAAAAGATCGAGGTCAGCATAAGTTTGTACTTAAAAAAAAAAAAAAAAAAAAAAATAGGGAGGGGGGGGCATAGAAATATGGGAAATTACTCTGAAAAATAAGTAATTAATACATTTATACAGCAATGACACATTAACAAAAAATGCTCTTCTATTCAAACTTAAAATGCCAGTTTCCACAAAAATATGCCACAGCACAACAGTTTTCAACATTGATAATAAACGTAAAATAAATATGTTTCTTGAGCAGTAAATCAGCATATTAAAGTGATTTCTGAAGGATCACATGACACTGAAGACCAGAGAAATGATGCTGAAAATTCAGATTTGAACACAGAAATAAATTACATTTCACAATATATTCACACAGAAAACACTAATTCTAAATTCTAACAGCATTTCACAATATTCCTGATTGTGTAATCACATAAATGCAGTCTTAGTGAGTATAAAAGGCCTTTTAAGAACATTAAAAAAATTTGATATTAATAAAAGTCTGTGTGACTCAACCCAATTTGGTCATTTTTAGAAGAAAGTACAGCATGAGTGATGCATGTTTGTGTAAAAATCTATCTGGTAATAATGCATTTTAAACAGACTTTGGTTTTGGAAAGTCAAAGTCTACTGACAAGTGATCAAACCACAGCTGTTTTGTTCTCAGTGAGGATTGCAGAAAAACAGCTGCATACTTCACTAAACTAGCTGCTGGATCTGAAGTTATGATAATTATGTTAAGTCTATTTGTATCTTCTCCCCTTTTAGGATTAATTCAGTTCATGAAGAACTTCTTGAAACTGCTGACAAAGCACTAATTTGACATCTTTTTATGATGAGCTTTGGATCTCACCAAATCTCTGTAAACTCCTTCTGACTTGTTCTCCGTCCACGGCTTTTCTCTCTCCTCTCGTCTTCTTTGATAGGTGTCTCGGTTCTTGTAGGTGGATCCTGGATTGGCGAGGTTTCCGCCTGCGTTCCCTCCACCGCCGAACGTACGTGTCTAACACGAACCAAAGAGAAGTCAACAGATGCACCATACAAAAACAGCAGAATCAGGTGCATCTCCGGCAATTTAAGAGCTAATGTTACAGCACAATGTTTCTGGACATCATAAACGTGTTTTGAAGGTTTAAATCAAACTGAGTTTTGAATCCCAGCCAAGGTGCTGCTGTGTTTAATCATTTATGTGGTGTTCACTTGTCATGTTACCTTTGTAATTACACACTCAAAATCAAACATTTCTTAATTAAATATCGGAGAATATTAAGTTCACCCATGGCCTAAGGACGCAGTCATGAGAACGAACAAATTCAATTACGTATTACTTTAATATATCAATATTTCATTATCAAAAGGTGCTACTTTGTTGCAGGGGATGAAAATCATATTTATTCTGAATTGAAATGCCAATATCTTTGCACAAATGTAAAACACTGAAATCAGGGGGTTATTTGCTCATTTCCGGTCAAATGTTAACATGTTTTTGAAAGAAGTATTTTCTGTTTACCATGGCTGCGTTTATTTGATCATAAATAATGTGAATTATTATTGCAATTTTAAAATTCCGTATTTATATATATTTTTTAAATGTAACACTTATTTTATGAGAATTCTTTGATGGATAAAAAGATTAATGGACATTAAGCTGAACCACAATTTGTATGTCTTTACTGCAACTTTTGGTCAATTTAATGGGCCCTTGAGTAATAAATGCATTTACTTAAAAAAATATATAATAATGTATAATGATAATATTGATAATACTCAGAAATGCAGCAAAATGAATGATTTCTGAAGGATAATGTGACACTGAGGATAGGGGTAACGATGCAGAAAATTCTGCATTAAATCACAAGAATAAATTACATTTTAACATGTATTCACATAGAAAACAACTATTTTAAATTGTAATAACTTTCCACATTTTTACAGTATTTGTATCAAATAAATGCAGCAATGAAGAGGCTTCTTTAAAAAAAAACAACTAGTGTACAATAATTTCACAAGAACTGCATCTTTAAACATATGGTCTTACGGGTAGGCTAACTGTTAATGTTATTAAATGCCTCATAATAATGGTTAATGATGACAGCACACCTCTTTACTCTTGGCGACCTCTGCGATAGCAGCAGTTCTTTGTTTCTCAAACTCATCGTTGTCATCAGCAGATTTGACAGCGTTGGTGCTCTGCAGGGTCTTCCTCTGATCCAGAGCTCTGCTGTCCACCTGCTCCTTATGAGCACATTTCTACAGAGAGATGACGACAGATTACACACCATCCATCCATCCAGAGTCAAATCAACCTCATAAAATAAACCAGAAGGTCAAAGGTCTCAGTGAAAGAAGCTGGAGGAGTTCTGACCTGTCCAAAGGGAACGAATGGAGGAGGTCCGCCTTCTGCAGCAAAGTTTCTTCGGCTATGTTTGGCCAGGCTCTTTTGTGGGAAAAAGTTGCACATTAGATGTAATGTAACATTCAAATGAATCCAGACTAGGGTTACTTTAGTATCACTGAGATATTACTATAGTTTTTACCAATATTTTAAATTGTCATTTTAATTTAAGTGTTAAACATTTTGCTGGGCGAAATTTAGCTTTTTTTTTAATATGTAGAAAGTTTATTTCAGTTTTAGTTACTTCATCATCAAATTAAAGTAAAATGAGAACTGATTCTTTTCGCAATTAGCTGAAATGTTGATTTTATTTCAAATAATGCATTTTTTTTTTTTTACAATTTTAGTTCATTAGAACAACCCTGATCCATCAGAGAGAATAATCTTTAAACTGAAGTTATTTACTCATCAAGATGAATAAAGCAATGCGTCTTCATGCTATCTGGCTTTGATTGATAATTAAAATAAATCATCTGTTGCCAATGTGTCATCCATCACTGAGCTAAAACATGATGAATATTAACAGATGGTCACAGACACTGACACTGTGGCTTCTGTTTCTTAAGTTTTAATGAACAGAACCTTTAAAGAGGTCATATTTTACACTTTTGCATCTCTTCATTTTTTCCCTAGAGCCTACTTATAATGTCACTGAAGGTTTCCCGCAGTAAAAACAGTTGTAAATTAGTGCAGTTTCATGTTTTACACCAACTCCCTGAAACTCAGAATTAACGGATTATATTTACGAATGTTGTGACTGGCCAAGTTCATTTGGGGCAGGTCAAGTTGATTAATTCTAAAGTGTTTATTTATAAATGTGGGTAGTGATATTCATATTTAGGTTTTTTTTATTAGTTAAGGAGATACTAAATATGAACATACACGGTAGACTGAATTTCTATTTTATAAAAGCAATAAAAACAAATCCAGTCTGCGAGTATGTGTCATATACAACTACATCTGCAAATATTCATCATGAAGCTTGAGAGGAAACATGCACCTCACCCTCTGCAACTCCCACTTCTCGATCATGTGATCCACTTCACCTCCAAGAACCGTGATCTTGGAATCGTCCAATAGCAGGAGGCCATTTTTAACCTGAACGGCCCCCAGGAGCTTCACTTTGGTTCCAGGAGGAGTGTTCAGACTGAAAGAGGAGCAGAAATCAAATTAAACTGTTAAATCAATTTCTTCCTTTTAAAGAGAGACACTGAAATCTTTGGATTCAGAAGGGTTTTTTGTGTTTCCTCTTCTGCTCACCAAAGCTGCATTTCAAAAATAGAGCAAAATCAGTAAAATCCTGAAATATTATTATGATTTAAAACAACTGCTTTCTACTTGAATACATTTTAAAAAGTAATTTATTCCTGTGATGTAAAGCTGAAATTTCAGCATCATTACTCAGTCCTCAGTGTCACATTATCCTTCGGAAATCATTCCAATATTCAGATTTGTATTATATATATATATATATATATATATATATATATATATACACACAGAAACAATTTGGAGTGTAACTGTAACAATGTCAAAGTCTTAATATTCTTAAAATAGCTATAATTTCCTTTATGGAAAATATAATTTCTGAATATTTCCCTTTTGATTTGTGGCATAATGTGACCCAGGGATTTCTTGAGAGAATTTTCCTCAGATTCACCACAAAAATAGGTCAGTTTTCCTTATTTGACATCTGCAATGACTTTCCAAAAAAAAAAAAAAGGAGTGAGAGATTTTAAAATTCATAATTGCACTTCTCTGCTTTACTTGCTTCTATTTCCTGGTTGTCAATCAGCTTTTTTCTCCAATGTGTTTCAGCTTTAGTTAGTGTGTGGGGCATTTGCTGTAAGTTGGGATTAAGAACTGGCTGTTTGACTTTAATTAAAGATTAAAGGGGGGGGGGAAAGGGATGGATTGAGAGAGAGGAAGAGGAAGAAACTCTATTTTCCCTCACAAACACTCTAATACCCCGAGGAGAGAAGTGAAGCAGTGAATTTTCCAAAACGCAGGCTTATTTCCTCAAATGTGTCCCCTCGCCTGCACCCTGATCAAATGTTAATGCAGCGCTCTGCACTGCAGAAGAAGCTCCTGCTAAAAATACATCACACGTACACCTCCCCGCTCTCCTACACGCCAAATAAACTCGCCCTCAAGAACACAACTTTCCCTGGTCCTCTCATTAGAAGAGCCCCAGGAGTTTGACAGGACTCAAAGTGTGACGTGACCGGCGCAATTACAGACTTTCCTGACCGGTTCATCGGCACCAAGCTCAAAGGGATGTAGGATCCGATACCAACTCTCAGGAGATGTCAGAAAATACACTGTTTGTTCCAGAACAATGCTTCTGTTCTTGCAAACAATCTCACTAACATTTGAAGGTGAAATAATTTTTTGAAATGAGTGACACTAAACAGAATTGTAAAAATAACTTTTATTTTTTTTGTAATCCAAGTAAACAAAGTCTAACTATTGTTTACATACATGTTGAAATAATGCATATCCGAACTGTTCTAGTAATTCTGCAAATGAATATAGAAATCTTTGGTTGCATTTGCATGCACTTTTTAAATAAACTGAATGAAACACTGAAAATTATTACAATTTAAAATACCCGTTTACTATTTGAATATATTTTAAAATACAATTCCTTCCTATGACGCAAACCTGAATTTTCACCATCATTACTGCAATCTTCAGTATCACATTATCCTTCAGAAACTGGAATCTTGTTTTATGAAATAATTACAGGACACCAAACCAAACTACAATTTATACATTCACAGACACTTTAAAATAACGCATGTCCGTTCAGTGGATGAATAAAGGAAGCTTTGGGTTGAAACGAACACTGGAGAGTTTCATTCTGCATGTTAGCGACAGGGATGGATGTAGGGAGAGAGTGAGCAGAGGAACAGATGAATAAAGAGAGCTCTGTTCTTCAAACGGCTCGACAACACAGTCTCCACCTGTAGCTGCTGGCCGATGCCCAGCCAGAGCGGTAATAGAGACATGGGATTGGTGAGGTTTAGGCCAATCAGAAGATCTGAAACTGGGGTTAAAGGAAGGGGACTACAAGAAAAGGGCAGAAAAGGTTGTTTGAAGCGGCTTTACAAGAGTACACAGTGTCACATTTCCTGGACTGAAAGTGTTTTTTGGGTATAAACGAGTGTAAAGTATTATCAGAAAATACTACTCGGTTTTTTTTTTCTATTTCAAAACCTTACACCATAGGAATAGTTTACCTAAAAGTGATAATTTGCTGAATACGGCCTCACCTTCAGGCCACTATAGATGAATATGAGATCTTACTCATCAGATTTGGAGAAATACAGCACTACATCACTGGCTCAACAATGGATGCTCTGCAGTGTATGGGTGCCGTCACAACGAGAGTCCAAACAGCTGATAAATACATCACAACAATCCACACCACTAAAGAAGACAAAAGCTGAAACAAATCCATCATTAAGACATTTTTAACTTCAAACCATTGCTTACAGCTAAAATGCAAGTCTTTAATAACACTTTAACTGGAGGAAGAGTTATTATGGATTATGGACTAAGCAATGGTTCGAAGTCAAAACTTTTTAACAATGGCTTTATTTTATTTTTGTTTTGAAAAACACACAGCAAAGAAAATAATAAAAACAATTTAAACAGCAATTTAATTTACCATCTTCTGCCATTTTTTGCCATTATTTTACTTGTCAGCATATAAATAAAATTAATAAACTATATGTATTTTAAGCACGCCTAATTTTGCAAAAAGACATTGCATGCCGATTTGCAGGTGAAGTTCGGAAAGGGGAATAATGGTGCATAATTGTTTTATCGCAATTACTGTATTTTCATAACTGTTGGAAGCCGAAATCGAACCCTAGGGTTGGGGGACATATTGCATGCTATAGCATAAATAGCGGTATAATAGCAGTAAATCTCCATCACCTGTTTTCAAATGGAGCGCCATCAAGGAACTGGCTTTACTGACTAGATGCACACGACTATAACACGAGATATATCGCCCAGCCCTCCTGAAACAGTGTTTCGTTTAATCGCACAGCCCTAGGTTAATGATTTGGAACAAACCCTTCAAATTATTTATTAAAATTAAGGGTGTAACTCATAATGCATTTGCAGCTTCGCAATTCAAAGCTTTTTTATACACTATTTAAACATGTAATGACAAGGTGTTTTAAGCAGCTGACGCTTTGTCAGACTCATGTTACGTGTCAAGAATGTGTCTCTTTTGTTGCATTGATTTACATGTCACATGTCAACAAAAGAGACACATTCTTGACACGTAACCTGAATCTGACAAAGACACTATTTTTCCGCATTTCAAAATGACACTAATGTTTTGGGTTGAGAAAATGAGCCTGAAGTAACCTCAAAAGCAGAGCAATACCACGACCCTGAATGACTCTGTGCTGCCGTGAACATCGATTCATAGTGAAAAACCCTTTTATACAGCTCCCCACTACATCAAAACGTCTTTAGTCTGGCTCAAGGCAATTACAGGACCTCTTTATCATATTAAGAGCTGCGTTTAATCAAATGCCGGGTTTTTGGCCTCATTATAGGCCACTTCACAGTGTCTGACGGGCCGAGACGTTATTTCATTAAATCATACGGCGCAATTAGACGTGCTTCAATTAAATGTCTGAGGTACTAGATTTTACAGCCACTCGTTCACAAAAAGTGAGTGAGGGAAGTATAAAATTGCAGTCACTTGCCAAATCTTTTACGTTTACACTTTAATGTAATGTTTGACAGAAATAACCCAGAACAAATTAGCCCAAATATCAAATAAACAAACAGCAAGGGTGGAGAGAACTTTCTACAGAACTCTGCGGGCACAGATTCCACATAACTCATACTACTTCTGAAGTATGTAGTGTGCATAGTAAGCATACTTTCTCAATACATGGAAAACCCACATGCGTTTGCCAAACTGTGTACTATAACCACATGAAACACTGTATTCCACAATGCAACGCTCGCGCATGAGACTAATGAAACTTATGGGACAACATTTTTAACGTCTCTTTCTCCACTGCCAAGAGACGCTTTTACACATCATTAGATTAAAAATGCTAAATTACTGTATTTATTTACTTACGAGATGATAACTGGACACCACTTGCTAAATTAAACATGCAACATAATAAGGTCATGTAACACTGCAGCATACTGCGGTTTGATTATATAAAGCTGCATGTTGCATACTATTTCACATACTATTAAATAATAGCAGGCGCTAAGTCAATAATTTTAAAGAAATTAGTACTTTTATTCAGCAAAGGTGCACAAAATAAAAACAAACAAACAAAAAAAAAACATTAAAGGCATTTAAAATATCTTAAAACATTTAAATGTTGTTTTTTTAAAAAACCATTTATCATAGAATCATGAAAAACTAAATGTATCACTGTTTCGCCAAAAATATGAAGTAGCACAACTGTTTTCACCACTGATGATAATAAAAATAATAATAATAACTTTTTTCCAGCAGCGAATCATTCTATTAGAATGATTTCTAAAGGATCATGTGACACTGAAGACCGGAGAAATGAAAATTCAGCTTAGATCACAGGAATAAATTACATTTTACTATATATTCACATAAAAAACAGCCACTTAAAAAGTAAAAACATTTCACAATTTTTACTGTATTTTTGATTGAGCAAAAGAGATGATTTTCAACAATAATTAAAAACTTTTGAATTGAAGTGTACATTTTGTATGAAGTACAGTAGTACTATTTAAATGTCATTC
>JAUMHE010000008.1:2089358-2102017 GCA_032359235.1 Enteromius mattozi | reverse complement strand
AAAGCTTCCTACCAGTGGCCCGAGCTCCTTAACAGTTTTATGGAAAATAGTAGAATGCTAAATATTTCAATGCAAGCGTTTCAGTAAAATTTAATTTATATTAAATAGGCTAAAAAAAGCCTTTAACCCAGTGGGGGAAATTTAGTGGAAAAAGACAATCCTGCATCCATTTTTATAGTGTCATTTTTTAATAGTGATTTTTATAGTATCACAAATTACCCAGATAATACTGGATAATACTAGAGTTTGAACGCAATAGATTAAAATATAAAATTGCATACCGGAGTGTCCGGCACATTTCTGTTATTAATGAGTGCTTAACTTTACTTAAAGGCAGCATATCTGTCACTCTCGGAACAAAGCAGGCACGGGCGCAATCATTAATCATATTTAACCCCATCAATGTCATTACTGGTTGTTTCCATTTATTCACATGCATTTGTACGGACACGGAACACAATCGCGATTTCTGTATTTCGCGTATTAATATTTGTGAAATAAATATTTCTGTGAAACGCGTTTAGGCTGCACAGAAGAGAGCTCACATATTGATCCCATATAGCAGCAGAAGACTTTTATCTAGCTGAACGAACTGATGATGACGTCACGAGCTCAGATTTGGTTGACCAATCGGTGGTAAGGGGCGTGTCATCATGACCGCCCACAAGTGGAAAACAAAATTTCCAGTCGTTTATCCGTTTTCTACCTGTGAACCAAAAAACGAAAATTGAGCTTAAATCTCGTTTTTTCGTTTTTCTGAACAAGCAAAAAACTGAATGTTTCTGAATATTTCATTTCATATTGAAAAACAAATGATCACAACGTACACGGACCTTAAATGCACAGTAAAGTCATCAACAACTCTAGGCAAACATTTAGTGTCATATCAAATACAGCTGCAGGCATACAGAGACGTGATCATTTCAAATGACATCTTAAGGAAAAAAAATATAAAATCAGCTCAAAAATGTGACTGAATGGATTGTAAACAGCACATCATTTAAATTGTGTATACATAAACACACACATACATGTATAGATTTAAGAAAAATGTCATAAATATGTATGTGTGTATTTATATACATAATAAATATACACCGTACACATATTCTGTAAACAAAAATTTTATTTTTGGATGCTATTAATCACGATTAATCATTTGACAGCACTAACAACAACACAATAATGATTTATTCCTAGTGTTATTTTAGTATCAATGATATACTATTTTACTTTTTTATTTTTATTTTTAGCTTTATTAATATTTTGAATTAGTTTGAATCATATATATGTTTCTGTCATTTTTAGTTTTTTTTTTTGTTACTAATATTTTTTAACTTTTAAAAAAAACATTTTAGTTATTTTAGTGAATCAATTTAAACTAAATTAAAACAAATGTTGCTAGTTCAACCATTTTTAATGTTTTTATTGTTAAATTGTAGTTAAACTCTATTTCAAGTAAAGATCATATTTTTATGATGTCAGTTATATAAAATAACCATACTTATTTTATTAATTAATCAATAGTTAATATTTATTCAACATTTTATTTATTTATTCAAAAGCAAGCTAGAAGAGGCCACATGTTAAGAGGTCTAAAAAGAGATAAAATCACTATAACACCACCTTACATGCCTTACATGGCATAAAGCATTATTATTATTATTATTATTATTATTAATAAAATTTGCCATACCTGACCAATGCCAACACAGTGTCTGAAGATTCTGCCGGTGAAGGAGCCATGACCACCAATGCTTCACCAAGCAACACAAGCTCCCATAACATCTGAATATGAAAAAACACTGGATGGAAACACCTGCAACATAAGAAAAAGTGAAAATATTACAGAAAATATATTCTCATAGTAAACACTTTTTTACTGTATTTTTGATTAAATAAATGCAGCCTTGGTGAGCAGAAGAGACTTCCAGTGTGTAAACAACTTGCACTTTTCTCAGCCACCAACAGGAGGCCCCAGAGGACAAGCAATAAACAGATGCATCCCAACAATGACATATAGTACAATATGTTCCAATCACACTAGCACAAAATAAACGTGCTTTACCTGAAGAGATCCACTTCATGGACAGTGGGCAGAACGATGGACACCAGACTGTCACTCTGTGAATGAAAGATTAGACTCATTACATGAGAGCAAACTGATGTGACCCCAGTGATTATGACACATCAACAGTGTGCGGTTCATACCGGAGAGGACTGGACGAGCTGAGACGTCCCAGGCTTGTCGTAACATGTGGGGATGCGCAGCTGAGGAGAGCAGACCACAGCGGCCGTTAATCAAGTGGATTTTCACACACACTGAGCTGATTTCTTACAAAGAAAGAAAAATAAAAAGTTACCTTCATGACCACACCCATGATGGGGAGCGTGAGGATCTTCCCTGGACACGGCGTGGGCCAGCGGTCAATGTCATTACACGCTTCAAAACAAAACAAAACACGTTCATCAGTACACAGAGTTCAGTAAAAAAAAAAAAAAAAAAAGAGAAAAGATTATGCAACACTATATACAGAACATACAATTTTATAATGGAGGAATGTTGCTATGCAGCTACTAAGATGTTCTGAGCTCTTTCTTACAGGTTGCGACACAGTTGCCAAGGTGTTATGCAGTTGCTAAGGTGTTCCGAGTTGTTACACGTTGTTACGTAGTTGCTAAGTAGCTGTGAGTCATTGTTACATGTTACTATGCAGTCGCTAAGGTGTTACATAGTTGCTAAGGTGATCTGAGATGTTACACGTTGCTACGGAGTTGGCAAGGTGTTACGTAGTTGCTAAGCAGCTGTGAGTCATTGTTACATGTTACTATGCAGTCGCTAAGGTGTTACATGGTTGCTAAGTTATTAGGCAGTTGCTAAGGTGTTCTGAGTTGTTACATGTTGCTACAGAGTTGGCAAAGTGTTACATAGTTGCTAAGGAGCTGTGAGTCATTGTTACATGTTGCTACGCAGTTGCAAAGGTGTTACACAGTTGCTAAGTTATTAGGCAGTTGCTAAGGTGTTCTGAGTTGTTACGTTGCTACGGAGTTGGCAAAGTATTACATAGTTGCTAAGTTACAATGCGTTAGCTAAGGTGTTCTGGGTTGTTACATGTTGCTACACAGTCACTAAGGTGTTACGCAGTTGCTAAAATATTATTCAGTTTTTAAGTGTTCTGAGTTGTTACATGTTGCAACAAAGTAACTAAGGTGTTACGCGGGTGCTAAGTTATTAGGCAGTCCCTAGGGTGTTACGCGGTTGCTAAGTTATTAGGCAGTTGCTAAGGTGTTCTGAGTTGTTACGTTGCTACGGAGTTGGCAAAGTATTACATAGTTGCTAAGTTACAATGCGTTAGCTAAGGTGTTCTGGGTTGTTACATGTTGCTACACAGTCACTAAGGTGTTACGCAGTTGCTAAAATATTATTCAGTTTTTAAGTGTTCTGAGTTGTTACATGTTGCAACAAAGTAACTAAGGTGTTACGCGGGTGCTAAGTTATTAGGCAGTCCCTAGGGTGTTACGCGGTTGCTAAGTTATTAGGCAGTTGCTAAGGTGTTCTGAGTTGTTACATGTTGCTATGGAGTTGGCAAAGTGTTATGTAGTTGCTAAGTTACTATGTGGTAGCTAAGGTGTTCTGGGTTGTTACATGTTGCTACACAGTCACTAAGGTGTTACACAGTTGCTAAGTTATTATGCAGTTGCTAAAGAGTTCTGAGTTGTTACATGTTGCTACGTAGTTGGCAAGCTGATACACAGTTGCTAAGTTATTAGGCAGTTGCTAAGGTGTTCTGAGTTGTTACGTTGCTACGGAGTTGGCAAAGTGTTACATAGTTGCTAAGTTACTATGCGTTAGCTAAGGTGTTCTGAGTTGTTACATGTTGCTATGCAGTTGCTAAGGAGTTCCACATTGCTGTTTGTTGCTATGCAGTTACTATGATATTTTGCGGTTGTTGTTGCAGGTTGCTATGCAATTACCAAGGAGCACTGAGTCATTGCATGCTGTATACAGTTGCCAAGGTGTTTTTTCTGTGCAGTTGCTAGGTGCATGATATTCTGATGCTGAGATATGGTTGCTTTGTTGCAGTGTTGCTATGTGGTTGCCAGTTTTCTCCCATTTAGGAAGAGGAAATTGAATGTTCCTAACCTTAAATGTGAGACACTGTAGTAATGAAGCATGCTTTAACAAACACCTCTAATTGTTATCATCATAACTGTTGGTTTTACAGTCCGTAGTCCATGTTTTCAGGACTCACCGGCCTCTAAACACGGCTCCTGTTTCTCAAAATATTCTGGGGCGATGAGCTTCAGCAAAGAGTGGAAAAAAGTCACGTAGGGCAGCTTGCTGATGAGGACCAGAGACTGGAGGAGAGAAACACACACATGCATACACAATGAGAGAAATGTCATGAAGCTCAAAAATCCTCTCGAGATCCAGGCCAAAGCAACAGACAGGTTCTTAAAGGAATAATTCGGCTATGACCTTTATCTTCCATAGCACAGACGCTAGATACTACACAGTACATTTACACTGGCATACATTCAAATATGGTGCATTAACTACTTTTATGACACATTAATAGCGATTTTTGCAAATTCTGGAGCAAAAAGTTGGCGCATGTATTTTTATTGAGTATCACATTCGATACATAAGGTTTTTATGGCTAATATAGTATATTTATATGGCCAAAGTGATTAAATTCAGATGCTTGTAATGTTAATCAGTGTGATCTTCATAACAGTAAAACACACTACTTATATAAAATGATATAAATATTAGTTTTCACTCTATATCTCCAAACAATACTGTATGCCTGTGTTGATGATACTTAAATGCTTAGTTTGATTATCAAAACATAACGCAATGCAATAAATAAAAATTGCTCAAAATTGCATACAATTCAATGACCATTAAAATTTTGCACATCAAATATACCTAGGCTTTATAGGGTTAATGATCAAGTTGTCATGTTTTATGCTTGCTCAAATGCATCTGAAGCCAGTAGGGAGTGGTAAGCAAACTAGAGTAAGCAACATGGTTCTGTTAGTAAAGAAAACAAACCGGGTTGTGTCCGTTCATGTCACAAACCACAATGTTTCATTGAAGAGCAGTGAATCACCTCAAGAATTGCATAAGAAGCTGCAGGGCAGCAAAAGCTCCAGAATGCTCCGGTGTCGAAGCATTTAGGTGTCAAAATACTTGCCGTCTTAAAAAGTAATGAGAATTAAAGGCTCGTGAAAAGTTCCAGATCTCCCCTCTAATCTCCGCCTCTATTTTTAGGGTGTGAACAACGTTCGCTGGTGATAGATCAGACTCACACTTCTGTTGTGGCGATGCAGTGTTGGGACTTGTTCAGAGCTGCGCTTGATCTTAGCTGGGGGCGATTTTCAGCTTTAATGTAAGGACATGGGAACCAAAACAAAACCAAAAACCATTTAAAGCTCCTTACGGTCTAAAAACACCACTCAACTTTGCTCAAATCACTACAACACACCACTCGACCAATCAGAATAGAGAACAGGAGCATAATGGGCAAATACACACACATTTAAATACAATAATGAATCCCCGAAATTATGGTTTGTGTGTTTATCAAACAGAAATCACCCGAAATCCACTATTTTTGACTAAATTAATATTAAAGTGGCCATAGAGCAGTTTTAACCACACCACCGTTGAGTGATTTGTTTATGTTTGGGAAAGCTGCTTTGAAAGGCATGCTTTTGAAGTGTTGCCATGTTCATTTATTATAAGCGCCTTTGGGTTTATTGTTTGAGCTCGGCTTACAAAGCAATCCAGTTCATCGAGTTAATAAAGTACACAATAATTTGGTCTTTTTTTTTTAATATTTGGCTTTGTTGAGTTTTATTATAGGCTTGTTTGTGTTTGCAGCATTTTCTAGCAAGATCTGGCAACACTGAGTGAAGAAGCTCTTGCATGACACCTACAGAAGAGAGACAAGGCTCTGATATGCATTTAAATAATGTATGTCATAAAGTGACAGTAAAAGATTTTCAGCTCAAACTGTGGTTCTTGGTGATTCATAAAATGCAAGTCATTGGCTACGTCACTCAAGAGTCAAAAATAGCATATACAGTCAGAAAAAATTTTTATACCGGTGTCTCCTGACAACATATTGAGGTCTTATGGAGCAAAACAATCGGTCTGTGTACAATTCTTCTCCACAAACTAGTTCTTTCAGACAGTTCATTTCAATGAAGTGGTCCAAGTAATGATTCACCAATTTGTTTATGTAATCATGCAATGATGCAACATACGCAATGATATTATTAAAGCATTTAATAATGATGTGAAACAGATGTTTTGTGAGTCTAAAGTATAAAAAGTGCATAAACTTGTGTTTGTGCAACTCCTCTTTTTACATAAACCATAAAAAGACCATAAAAATGTTCATTTCTCCCCTCTTTAGCTGGGTCTCGCTGTGGTTTGGTCTGCACCAGAGTGTGATTGCTGTATTCACAACTGCCTAAAAGACCCAGAGAGGAGGAAACAAACTCGAGTTTGATTTAATCGCATTAAACAAGACAGGTTTTTTTTTGAGTAGATCTGTGCTGCTTGAGTCACAAAATGTTTCAGACGCTTCAGTCTGATTTGGTGAACTGGTTCAACAAATTCTCTTAAAAGAACCAGTTCGAAAGAAGGATTCATTTGTAAATGACTCATTTGCCTGAGGCTCTGGATTACAGGAAATAATGTAGTGAATAATTGAATAAAAGTTTCTTGCACAGAATAATCGTTTTGCTTCTTAAGAACTCAACATATTATCAGGAGCCTTGGATATTAATTTTGTGTTCCTTGATTGTTTTTTGGCTCTCAAGTGACGGCAGCTGTTCATTTTGATTTCACAAATAACTAAAGGACCATGGTTTCAGCAAAAAAAAAAGTAAATTATGTCAGAAGTTTCATTTTTGGTTGACCTTTCCCTTTAAGCAACTGAATTTAACTGCAGTGTGTATGTAGCCAACACTGTATAAGTTATAATATGCAAAGGCCAGGAATTAGCTCTTGGGTGGATAAGACATGAAATGCTTCACTGGAATTATTTGTCGCACCGCCAGAAGCTATCTGCATGTTATAACAAATACCAGATGTCACCTCTCCGATCATCATGAGACTTCAGGATTATATCACGGTCGTACCTTCTGAAAGTAGCCTCTCTTGAGCGACTTGTCTCGCACCTGTCTGAAGTACACATACCCGTAGTAATAGCCCTGATCTCTCTGTGGAAAGAAGAAAACAAGTGCATATTAGTAATAATGACACGTAACAGACTATTTGCAGAAGTATCTCAGTTTAGGGCCCTGTTTACTTCATTAACAGGCTGAGTTATGCCTTATAAGTTGACGTCCTCAGCACTGACCTTGAGAGAGACCGGCGCATCCCGGTCGAAGTGGTCCAGGAAACATCCGAGTGACGACTTCCTGCCCGCAGCCTGCCGGAAACGGAAGCAGAACTGTGTGTCCCCGAGACAACCTGCGAGCAGAGGCACAAACACATAAACACGTTTATCTGAAATACTACGCAGAGCGAACATGCACCGGCTGAATCAAGGACGTTTTATTGAAACCATGTGTTTCATCTGATGTGCTTGTCTTTTTCCAAAACAAATTTGACTTCAGCCACAATATTTAGACTGATAAATCAGTCTATTCTGCATCATCTCTCGGAAATAAAGGCCACTGTACCAAACTGACATGCTTTTGCATTTCAAAATAGCCAATAGGCTTTAGTTTACATCACAGTAAAGAAAAACCACACTTGACATCAGTGAAGGTACTTCAGATTTAGTTGTGAGAGAGTGAATTGGAGCAATGACATCAATTTTTCTTTTCTTTTCCAATATTCCAGAAAATATGTTACATTTGTGTATTTCAACTTTTTGTGCACTATGAAAAACCGAAACACATAAACAATACAAAAAAACACTCAAAACTAACACATTTTAAAAAACAAACAAACAAAAATACAACAATATATATATATTATTTTTTTAAAAAGTCAATTTTGATGGGGGTCTAAAAGCATTTAATTACTACATGAACTCTCTCAAATATAATATAATATCTCAGTGAATCACACCAATATTAAAGTCTCAGGTCTAAAAGAAAAACAAACTAAAATACCAAATAGTAAATAAAATAATCTAACAATAACATGCATTATATTATTAATAATAAAATAAAATAAACTCTCAGTAAATCGCAGAATAAGACTAACGTTCAGATGTAAAAATAATAAAATAAAAATAAAAATAACAATAAAAATTATATTATTAATAATAAAATACAATATTAACTAAGTAAATCATTATAAGCTAATAACACTAAGCTTCAGACCTCAAATAATAAAATAAAACAATGATATTAAATTATACGAATAATCAATTTCAAAAATAAAATAAGGTGTATGTAGTGTAACATGGATTTGACATTCACAAAAATGAAACACAGATGGAAAATCCATACGTTAAGTAACCATCGGGAGATTATTTGTGAATAAGCAACAGAAGCACTGACTCCTACGTCACTTCTGATGTCTTCAGGACGGACCAACTGTTTCGAATCAGACTAGGACAGCCGTGTTTGTCTCTATTTCGGTCTTCTCTACATACAGTGATGTGTGTGGGCCACAAGGAACAAGGAAGGTGGTTTGTGTGAGTGTGAAACCGGATTACTGGCTCTATCCACGGGCTGTGACTGATGGATTACCTCACACTCTTGGTTAACCCTTTCCTCAACACCACAGGAGTCTATAAAAAGCAGCGTTTACACAACATTTACAGACTAATCCTGCTGAAAGCATCTCTGAGAACAAACATCCAACAGCTACATGCTCGTTACATCCTGGATACAATCAGAACAATAATATTCAGAACAAAACATTGAAAGATATAGAAATAAATACATAGACCAATCAGGGCTATTATAGTTAACTAAAAAAAAGTTGTAACAACATTTCTCATTTTAATTTAGTTCATCTTGATGTGCTAAAATAACTCAAACTAAAATAAATAACAGATCTAAAGGCTATATATTAAAAACACACGTAAAAGCACACTAAAACAAGTTAAAATTAAAGTGAAAACTGAAGATATAAAATAAAAAATGGATGCAAACCAAAGACATAGAAATAAAAACTGATTCAAAATATTACTAAAATGATATTTGTCATTTTAATATTAAAATAACAATGACAAATATCTTTACACTGAGACATTTTTTAATGTTAGTGTAAAGTACAGCACAAAATGGCTTGTTAAAAAAATAGTCACGCTTGTGATGTCAGTCATTAACATTTCAATGTTTATTCAAAACACTGCTATTGACAATTTTATAACTGATTCATAATTTGAAGCATTAATATTCAAGCTCCAACACAATGTACTTGCAGCTTTCTACAATGTAAAATAATTAATACATTTTCATTTATGATGAAGTTATTAATTTTTGGAGTATGTTTTACAAGAAAACACCATTGCTGATTCTTTGCAATAATCTGTGACCTTTACCAGCAACTTCTGAGTTCTGTATTATGTCAGTGTATAAACAAGCCGTGCACTTCATACATGAATTCTCAGCCCTCATTCAGAACAAGACGTTCACAGATTTACTGAAACAAATGCGCGGTTGGCTGGATTGCTGCTGAGTGAGAGCGAATGGCATGTAATATGTCACAACAGACACACTTCTTCACATCGCATGGGGCGGCAGGAACTCTGTTTCCACAGCAACCCGCATGCTTTTCCCACCGTGAGTGGGTCGCCTCACCCACAGCATGCGAGAGAAGACACAAACGCACGCCACAAATATCCATATGCACGGCTTGACCCGCAGACGACGGCGTCTGACTCCAGACCTCCACGAGGAAAACTGATGTCAGATATGAGAGGCTTTTTCAAAACTGCACAATGGTGATAACTCTGGCCAATCGCTGCAAAAAGGAATCATGGGCTATGAGAACCGGATGTCCTCGTGTGAAAGGGCGAGTCAGGTTTGGTTAGCAGGGGTTACATCTGGATATTTCTACAACATCTGTCAAACAGAACATCTACAACAGGATATCCTTATATCACAGAAGGTCTCATGTACGTGTATTAAGCCCCAAAAAAATAAGCTAACAATAAAGTTAAAATAAATTAAAATCACTGCAATACTGTGACTTTAACAAGGTTAACGGATGCCATTACATTATGGGTCTGGATGATTTTTGCTGCTGACACTTGATTAGAAAAAGCTGTCATATTTTGAAGTATTATTACAATTTAAAAAAGCTGTTTTACATTTTAATATATAATTTATTCCTGTGAAAAACTGTCAAATTGTGGTTCAAATAATGTTTCTTCAACATTCAGCATAAGAGATATATTTATGTAAAATTGAAACGTACTTATTTTGACCGTTACCTATTAAAACACATTTTAATTTTTTTTTTAATACATCATATTTAAATGACTAAAAACTTCCTTGCTAAATATTTAAATTTATATATATATATATATATATATAATATTATTATGATTTGCAAAAATCATTAAATTACATTAAAAGACTTTCAGAAGCCTGGTATATGAACTATAGTTACACTGCATGATGTTTCCTCTGTAAATCATTGTAAACATTTATTCCAGTCATTATTTATTGCAGAGAAAAAAAATATTAAATAGGACACATTCCAATGTATGCATACATATATGTATGTTTATGTATATGAGACTGCTTTCCTAGTATGTAAAATATGATACACATTAGCGCTTTCAATAAGACATGCTACATCCTGTAGGACAGTATATTGTATTGTAGGAGAGCTGAAGTGAGTAGAATGATGGGATAGGATGTCTGCAAATACATCAGGTTCTCCAGTTTCAGAAAGACGAGAGCGGGATCAATATCACACCAGGAGATTCACGAGCAGCGAGTGAACTCCACAAACACATGCAGAATAAGAGCGTCTGCGTATTTACAACGTCATTAACAGGACTGTTTGTTAATCTTCAAATCCTGTTCCTCCTCGTTTGTACCGCATCGCTATTAATAACCCAACTTTATTACAAACTAAAGTAACACGCAGAGCTGAATCTGTGAAGATCAGAGATGCCATTTTTATCACAGCTGATACTGTGGAAAAGAACACCGACTGCTCTATTTACAGTATAGACGATTAATGAAGACTTCTGTTTGAGACAAGCAAAGCTGTTAACATCACATGCAAAACATTAAAACTAATTTTCTATATAAAAGAAAAATAATAACGCATCCTCCAGTGAAAAAGTCCATCTCTTGTTGTCGTCTCATATTTGTTTAGAGACGTTTTTGACAACTTTACACTGAAAGAAGCATTATTTTGCATTATGAACTGGTATTTTATACAAAAGCAGCGGTTTCAAGTAAAAAAAATGCTTTAATGGTAGATTTGTTTATTACAAACACAGCTTTTTGCTTCACAAGATGTTAACTGATGGAGTGGTGTGATGTTTTGATAAGCTATTTCTGACGGCACCCATTCACTGCAGAGCATCCAAGTGATGCAATGCTATAATCCTCCAAATATGCTCCCATAAAGGAAACAAACTCACATGATCCATTTACATCAACACACACACACACTGTTATGCAGCAACTACAAGTGTGTAATCGCAAATATTGACCTACTCAGTCAGTGATGGTCCATTAATATCTCTAATACAGAAGAGTCAGAGACTCCACAACCCACACTGAGATTTTTTTCTGAATATGCATGTGGTGTTGCTGCAGGGAGATGTCAAACTCTCATCCCACACACATTAGCATAAGACACACGGGTCATAGTACTCACTCAGATGAATTACAATCCTCTAAATCAAACCTTAACCGCAGGAAAATACACTACGACTGCACTGCTTAATCACAGATGCTTTGAGCACTAATGTACAGTATAAAAAGTGATTAACATTTATGTCAGGCTTCAAAAACACATTAAGAAATGTGAAGTGCTTTACGAAATACAGAGATACTGAAAAGTGCTTCTGACATGATCACTGAATAAACTTACCGTAACTGTGTGATCTAAGACTAAACTTTAAGCGGTCAAAAATGTTAAAAGTTTAGACCACGCAGGTGACAAACATCCGCGCACCAACTGTTTATTATTTACAATAGATACCACGTAACCTTAAAAAAAATTGAAGTGAAGAAACGAAGCTTACCTGAATTGGAGTCAGGGAACGATAGATAGCATATACTTGTTTTCTGAAACAGAAAAAACGAAGAAACCACTAAATATATGGTTAAAATCGACAGGATAATATAAAACAAGAGTTACCTCTTTTTCAGAGAGTTTGGAGTGGTGTGGGTAGATCACCTGCAGCAAGAAAAAAAAAGTAAAAAGTTAAGTTTTTTATTAATTGCAATCCACAATCAAACACATAGATTAACATTTTTATGCACAAATATTTAATAGCTACTAAAAGCTTTAAAACATATTGATCACCGCATAAAAGGTCAGAAACAGTAACATCTGCTTAAAGTGCTTTAATATCCTACTGTACTATAAAACTGTATATAATAAAATAAAAAAGCAAAATTATTAAATAAATATATATATATATATATAAGGCAGATAAGTTCCCATCTATGCAACAGCTAGCCGGCTATATGTGAATATA
>JAUMHE010000008.1:2074236-2086544 GCA_032359235.1 Enteromius mattozi | reverse complement strand
TGGTGTGGATTATTGTAATGTTTTTATCAACTGTTTGGACTCTCATTCTGACGGCACCCATTCACTGCAGAGCATCCATTCCTGAGCAAGTGATGGAATGCTACATTTCTCTAAATATGAAACCCTCGCCTACATAATGGATGGCCTGAGTTTGAGGAAACCTTTAGAAGATGTCAATTTTTGTGCTAACTCTTCCTTTACGTTTCTTAACATTCATGTTCAGTTGGCAGAGGGCAAACATGAGGAGCTCACTCAGAAAGGCCTGAATGAGAAGAAAGAGCTACAGCTGAAGATCGAAGAGATGGAGGAGAAAGAACAGTCGCTTCAAGCTCGGATTGAAGCTCTGCAGGCGGACAACGACTTCACGAATGAGAGACTAACGGCCCTGCAAGGTAAAACGCACAAGCATGCTGTATTTCTCTCGGTTGAGAACAGTGCACTCCCTAAGCACTAAACTAGACTAAATAGACGAGGTTGAGGGGGAGCATCTGTCAGTATAGAGCTCTTGTTTTTATTTTTGGTCATCCCAAATCTTCTCATTGTCGTTTTCCAGTCCGGTTAGAACAGCTGCAGGAGAAAAGCATAAAGGAAAACAACAGTTTAGGTGAGTTGGAGACGCATGCGTCTGCTAGTGTGCTGCTAACCTTGCATCACCTCCTTGACTAATTCAGCATAGGAGCTCGCCTTTGGTTGCCTGTTTTCATTTTCCGTTCTGTCTCTTTTTCTGTCTGTCCGGCTTTGCTTCCATTCTGTCTCAAAGGCCTTGGAACTTTTGCATTGGGCATGTGTGTTCAAGTCTACACCTCTGTATACAGTTTAAGTCTCTCCCCTCATTTGGCCGTTTCTCGTCAAATAAAATGTATTTCTCAGTACAGAAGTGAGGTAGCTTAACTGAACTGGTTGGCCTGTTTAGTTATTTATACTAGGCTTCTTGCTTGATAATAAGCTTCTTAATCCATTTTAATGTGCCATAGGGCTGTCAAAATAAAATTCAAATTTTCTACTTAAATATTCACATTTCAGTTAGTGAACTTTTGGCTTCTTTCCTTAGGCTACAAGAGGGTATCTAGCTAAATATTTTGCACATTTCTTCAAAGCATAATAAAATAACACGACTACCTTTGAAAAAAGTTTCAAATAATGTTTATAAACCATATATAATTAGTAAAGTGTACATGCCTTTGTAAACATGGATCTCTCTTGTGTGAGACACGAGTGCAATGGTGATAGAGGCCAGTGCTTTTGCATTCAAATTCAAATTTTTTCTTTTAAATTTGATAAATACTCAATTCATTTTTTTGACAGCCCTAATATGCCACATTGCTTATTATTAATGTTATTAATATAATTTAGTGTTTTAACTAGGGCTGGCACTAAACACTGCGGGAAGATTGGACACCCCTGGTAAGGCACTTGGGTTTGAAACGTTCCCCAGGAATCGCTTGGTTATTTATATTCCTGAACTGATTTGTTCTCTGGCAATAATATGAGAGGCAAATGAAACTACTGACGTGGTACGCCACAGACCACAAACCTCTTGGCAGGGCCGATTCGCTCGCTGAACTGTCCCTTTATCGTTCATTTCTATGAAATATCCTGATCTCAGGAACGATTAGGATGGCATAACATGGGGTTTTGCTTCGATAAGACCTTTGTTGAGAGCTAAAGGTGACTGAAAACTTCAAAGATGCTGTCATTTGGCATCAAAATGTGGGGTTGTTAAACCACGAGAGATGTGCACGTCATTACACAAGAAGTCACAGCTTTTATAAAAGGGGGGATTTGGGGAGAATATAATTGGGATTTGTTTGATTTAAGATTTTTTTTTTATTTTAGCTAGTCTCTGGTTTTATGTGTTTGTTTGTAGGGCTTCACAGTTTGCAAAAGAAAAACTATTAATATGATTCTAAAATGATCTAAATAAAAATCAATATAAAACAATAACATTATATTCATATTCATGTTATTACTACTGCTACTAGATAAAATACAATTAGAAATATTGCTATAATTCTATTCCACTGCAAATAAAAAAAACATGTATTTAAAAAAAGAATCATACAACAATTAATCAAATAAATGCTGTAATTTTATTTTACAGACTTTGTTTACAATACTAATATTTACAATACCGTTGTTTTGCAAATTCTTTTCCATGAGATGAGAGCTATATATATATATATAAATACACAATAATAATGGTTAGTAATTATTATTATTGTTTGTAGTAGTAGTATTTCTACTAAATAAACTAAATTACTATTTAATATTGCAATAATACTATTTCGCTGTAAATAAAAAAAAACAACCCAAATATTAAAGAAAAGTAAAATAGCTATAATTTTACATTGCTTGTATTTGTAGCTGTCTCAATTTCTTTGATTTTAAATACAAAAATGAGAGAGCTTTTTTTTCTTTTGAAGATTCCCAGCCACATTTAGTATTTCTAAAATTTAAAATAGGAATAGTCTTTCCCTGAGGTGACCGGTGAATGACGGGTTGTCAGTCAGTCTCTTCAGGTCCATAATTAGCTGCAGTCTCCCGCCTGTGTCCTTGTCCCGCCCTCTGCATCTCTGTTTGGTTGCGTCTCATGTTGTATCCTGTAGATCTGGCTTCTGTTTTAAAATCATCTGATGCCCCTCGATGTGGGATTTCTTCCACTTGCTGCTCATTTAATGGAGGGTTTTTCTTTCTTTGGTAGACCACTTTCTTTTAAAGAGTGGAGGAGACTGCACTTTAATCCAACAGTACATTGAGTGTCAATGTGAGTACACAGCATTCTTTCCAACGTCTTCCTCAGCCGTACTAATGAACCGTCTTATCAGTACCAAAGCAGGTTTCACTCTGTAAAGCAAGGAAGGTGTTTGCAGGGACATGAACTTATGCACCGTCCTGCATCATATTTGCTCAATATGCTTGTTTCTTACTAATATTGAGGTGCTGTTTTCAAAAATAGTGCCTTTTTTATTTTTGAGAAGCGTTAGTAAAGTTACGTTGTCTTGTGTTGTCACTTAATCTTCCTCTGAGACAGATTACAAATATTTAATTCTCAGCCAGTTTTCACATGTATTATTAATTCTGCAGTAAAATAATGCTGGGTTTCCATTCTTTTATAAATTAAAATGCATGTTTTGAATACTTTTTTCATTAAAACTTTTGACTGCTTTTGTTATTTTGATAAACGGATGATTTCAAATTAATTGGAAAAATCTTTATTGTTATTTGAATGTAATTCAAATTATCCAAAATTATCAAATTAGTTCACTTTTTTGGTTTGTTTCAAAATGCAGGGCTTTTGCAATTTAAAGTTTATTGTTCTTTGGTGATACTAGAGGTTTTTTTCCTTGTGCGGTTAATCAAATATCTTAGTAAATCAAATTTTTTAGTGATTGTACATTAAACAAGCAATTCACTGTGAACAAATTTCCCTCATTCCCCGTGGTTCTTTTCAATTCAGAAAGATTTACAAATCTATGTTAAATTTAAAAGTGGGTTTGAGTCATTTTAAACTGAGAAACATTAGTTATTAATTATTATTATTATTGATTAGGATCAGCAGACTCATTCATTGTTCAAATGACATCTTATTAAAAATGCATATTCACAACAGACTCATAATTTGTAAATAATTTGTGCTCTAATACTTAATTCAAGTACTTTAATTTCACTGAAGTATCACTGGCTGTTGTCTAGCATAGTGAAGCTCACTCAAATAGACTGTGACTGACATGTCGGAAAGGTAAAATAAATGCAACTTTCCCCCCTTTTTAATAGGAAGAAATATGCAGTCGATTTTGTCACTTGGAGGCTAAAACCTTTTTATTCAGCTTGTAATGATTTTTTTTTTTTTTGCACTTCAGCTGAAGTTAGTTCCAGTTTGATCTTCCTTAAGCAAACTTTGAAAGTTATGTTGCTGCTTTATTTGTTTTAAGGAATATTAATTAAGTGAATGAATGTATACAGCAGAATAGAGAGGCTCTCAGGATCTGTTGTATAATCTGAAATCTGTGTGTGGAGATCAGATCTTAAGCTTTCCCTCAGATTCATATAGTCTCTCAATACATGAGTGAATATCCTTCTCCAAACTCGACTCTTATTATTCTTAAGGAAAACACTCTTGCATGCCGTCTGTTCTCACTTCACCTCCAGCTGACTTGGATTTTCTCTATTCCTGGGGATTTTCGCTCTCACCAGCATGCGTTCTGACGTCCACGAGCTTCCACTGATGCTTTTCATGCTTTGTTCTGTATGTATGGAACAAACTACAAATGCAGTTTTGCTGCTGCTGATACTGTCTTCGGTCGGGCTGCATCAGTGTCATTTAATGACTGAGATTTGATATTTAATGCTAAATATTTAATAGATGCACCAGACAGATACACTGAAATGCTTTCTCTCTCTTTTTTTTAACCAGCGGTGAGGCAGCTGAAGGAAGCGGTGGACTCATCCATTAACAAGCTGTCCAACTTTGACGGTAAGAGCACAGATTGTGTTTTCATCGATTGATTTGGAAAGACACTAGGGCTGTTTTCACACCTTTGAGGTTCATTTGAGGTGAACTATTCGTGGACTGAAGGATGGAGCTGACTTGTTTTCTGGTTTTATTCCACAGAAGTCATTGATGCTCATCTTCAGAATAACCAGACGACAGTGGACAACAGCTTGCCCAGTCCAGACAGGCTTAAAGGTATAATTACATTTTTATCACTTTCATCCAATCTCGTTCTTTCTAGATTAAGATACGTTATAGGGAACATCACACTGGTATGATGCAATCTGATGGCAACGTAGGCACATGGTTTCACCCCGACCTCTATTTAAAACTAAATTAAACAACTGCGCTCTCTGGGTGGCAGGAATGAGCATTATGGTTATTTTTAGCATCCTCAAAGAGCATGACCAGGTCAGGGTCATCACTGTAATGAGCTCTAATAAGATCATCATCATCATCATCAGTGAAGTTTTAGCTGTCTGTCTATTATTATTATTATTATTATGATGATGATTATTAATAATATATTAGATAGATATACTACTTGCGAATTTCATTTACTTTTAAAAGTTTAAATCAGTTAAGCCTAATAATAGATAAAAACCAAGTTATTTGTTTAAACCTTTTTGTTTGTGCTTCAAAGTATTTAAACCATTGATCTTAATAATAATTGTCCAAAAAAAATACAAAAGCTGCTTGTTGTGACATTTTTGTTTATTCTTAAAATTGTTTAAATCAATTTTTAATAATCATTTTAAAACAAACTATTTGTTGCAACGTTTTCGTTTAATGTTTTAAATGTTTAAATACGTTCAGCCTAATAATAATTATATTAATAAATAAAATAAATCACAAAATATATTTGTTGTAACTTTTTCATTTACATTTTAACATTTTTAAACCCATTCTGTGTAATAAAAATAATAATTGGAAAAAAGTTACCTATTTGTCATTTTTTTATTTGCATTTTAAAATGTTTGCATAAGTAATAATAATAATATTAATAATAAATTGTAAGATATTTTTAATAAACTTTTTTTAAGTTTAAATCCTTTCAGCCTCATAATAATGATGATAATAGATAAAAATAGCAAAAACTATTTGTTATAACATTTTCGTTATATTTTTAAATGTTTATCCTGAAATCAGAGCAGAAAAAATGAGTTTATTCACTCTGGTCCAGGTTTTAATCTTATGAAAGCTCCTCCGTGTGAAGAGAGATGCATCTGATGTGAGAGAGAGATGCCATTTAAACTCCTCAATTCCTTTCAGATTATAGTCAGAGATTACAGCCACACAGATTAGACCATAATTCACCAGTCAACCATCACGTATGACGACATCCTTCAGTTTTCATCCATTCACAGTCACAGTTCGTTGTCTACACTGTGCTTATTCATGGCACACTGCGTTCAGAAGATCTATCATGTGATGTAACAGCAGGATGAGTGCTTTTTCAGGTCATACATTGATTTAAATGCGCAGTTTTTGGCCTGATGTCTGAGAGTAATGGAAATATCTAGACAGCATTGACTGATAGTGATTTTCTGTTTGACATTTACAACTTTAATAAAAAAAGATACTGTAATTTCATTCATATGCGATGATGCATGAACACATTGCCGGGAGTTTTCTTTAGACCGGCGTCACCACCTCCTGTTCAAACCCCATTTATAACTCTTTTAGTCTTCATGGATATTACTAAATCTGCAACTAGTTTAGCATGTGACTGTACGTCCCATTGGAAACCGAGGTCACTCAAATGACCATGTGTGGGCAATAACTACCACCGGGCAGAGAGGATGAACTACAGGGGGGTCATTCACTGCCTGCTATTGTAGATCAAGAGTAATTCTGATTAATATATAAACAGCTATCAAACACACTCCTGTTTAGATATAGATACTGAAGCAGAGAGCCTGCTGTAGGTTATGATGGCTATATACTTATGCTTATTGTAGTGTTGTTTTGAGTTCTGATTGTGTCCCCCCTGTCCTCTAAGTGGTCTCTTCCGCTCTGCCTCCACAGAAAACCAAATAGACGCTAAAGAGTGCGATATGTCAGATACTCTGAGCCCCAGCAAGGACAAAAGCAGTGACGACACGTCAGGTACGTGAAACATGGACACACATGTATTGTATGAATTACTGTGTTTTGGTTACTACAGCTTTCATTGATGCATCCAACTTTTTTCCCCCAAATATAATAAATATTATATGAAAAACTTAAGCTAAAACAGATGCACCAGATAATTCTATAGATATGTAAATGTTGTTTGATTTATTTTATTGCTTTTTTTCATGTTTGTTTGATCTGTGATCCTTTTTTTTTTTCTTTTTTCTCTTCTCTTTCTTTCCTTCAATTTATTTTTTCATCTTCCCCTTTTAATTTTTTACATTTACTTTTTTTTTTGTTTTCATGTTTTTTTTTTTCTTTCTTTCTTTTTCATATTTTTAGTCTTTCTTTCCTTCATCTTTTGTTCCTTTCCTTTAATTTTTCCATGTTTTCTTCTCTTTTTGTTTTCATATTTTTGTGTCTCTTTGTTTGTTTGCTTGTTTCTTTCTTTCTTTTCTTGTTTTTTTCCTTTATTTTTTCCACCTTTTATTCTCTTTTTTTGTTTTCATGTTTTTCCCCCCAAATATTTTTATTTGTTTTTGGGTTTTTTTTGTTCTTGGCTTTCTAATTTTTCATATTTTTGTCCTTTCTTTACTTCATTTAGATTTTTTGTGTTGTTCTTTCCCTTTTAATAATCTTTCTTTCTTTCATTCTCAATTTTTCTTTCATTTCAGACGGACAGATGGATGAACAAGAACTGAACGAGGCCCAGAACAGGGTTTCTCTTCTGAAAGGTAATCCCTCCATTCTTTTGTGTGGAAGTTTTCTTTTTAGCTTCCCTGTCTGAAGCGCCAGTGCTGATGTGGGTGTGTTTGTGTGATTTGGCTGGCCTGAACTATTAGTCACCCTCTTTATCTGCACTCATTAGAGCTCAGGGGACTGGCATGCGGCACAACTGTGCAGCTTAACAGGGTGTGTTATTCCCCAATCTGACTATATATGGTCTGCATCTGCTGGAGGTGACAGCGGTGGGACTCAAAAGGTGTCCTCCTGGCAGGTGTCTCAGCATCATCCTAGTTTATCTCCCTCCCTCAGATCTTTCCCCTCGCCCCACTTTATGTTCCACCGGAGGACAGTCTGGAATGTAAACCAATTACAGCTCAATTAGACACTGAGTGCTTTCACAATGTCACGTACAGCTGCCGTTCAGATGTCTGTGTGTCAGAAGAAGGCTTGCTAACAACTGATACAATGTATCACTTCGGAATTCTGTTTAGTGTTACATTTGAAAACTTTCAGAGTAACTTTATACAGACATTTCACCCGAAAATTAAAAATTCTGTATTCATTTACTTATTTACTTTTAAAGTATGACTTACTCTCTTTTATGGGACACAAAAGTAATATATTTTATATAATAGGGTCCCAACATTCCTCAGAATATCATCTTTTGTGTTATGAAGAGGAAAGTCATATGTGGAAACACATGAGAATGAGTAAATGTTTTACTGGATTGTGCCTTTGATTTGCTTGGGTTTTTAATGCTACTACCGATTATGTAAAAAAAATCATAATTGTCGATTACCCCCTCAAACTTGTAATTGCGATTATTAAGATTATCACAATTTACATTGAATATTGTTTATGCCACTGATTGAAGCAGCTGCATGTCATATTTTTACATTAACATAAGCTGAACACTATTATTTATTAATACCTTTATCGCTTTTCTATAGTATTAAGCCTGTCAATTATACATTGGATTGGTTTATTCTTTAAATAAAAAACAAAACTATGAATGGTATTATAATGTTACACTAAAATTAAACAATGTAAATACTCTTAAGATAACCTGTAAAAAGAAAAAAAAACATCTTAAGCATGCAGAATACCATAAGTGGACTTATGATTAATTGCCAGTTTGAACGATTAGATAAGTGTCGCATCTGTAATTGCGATTAGAAAATTGTTTACTTGTGCAGCCCTACTACTAAGAACATTGCTCAAACTTGGACTTTGCACAAAGCACCAAAAAAAAGGTAGAGACAGTCATAGACAGGCATTTTAAGTCATTGTCTCCTAGAAAAGGTTTTAAAAAACAGGTTAAAGCAGCAGTTGCATGAATGAGTGGAAATGAAATAGACAGTACAGTGACATGAGCTGAAATGGCTCTGATCTCTTCTGGTAGTTTGTTTTCTAGTTGTCATAGTGGCTCCGCTGGACCGAAGGCATTCGCCCCCTTCTCACGCGGTTCATCTCAGATGTCATCAGCTCAGTTGTGACTCTCGCCCCGCTCAGGCTGAAAATATCCAGATCTATCATCTACTGTCACCCTGCTGAGTCACACCAGACAGCAGGACACCTGTCTCCCACGCAGCCATTTTCATTAAGCTCATGTGTAGGGTCATATCATAGAAGACAGGATTTGAAGTTATACAGCCATACATAACGTCCATAATGAATAAATAATCCAAAAATAAAGACCATTTATTGAAGCTATACCATAAAATTAGCTCATTCAGAAATCAATATGATATATAAACAACCATCTTTACATATTTACTGCCGGTTGAATATTCAGCAACTTAATACTAAGTGTTATTTGAGATTTAATTATGGGTGTTTTTGGTCCAAGACACCTTGAGTAAAACTAAGTGGATTTAAAGTGGAAAAAATGTAGAATATGGCACCTTTAAAGGTGTCCTGCTGGGACAAATAAAAGTTATAGTTTGGCCATGTGTGACTCGTGTTGTTTGACCTGTCTGGATTTCCTGCTGAACTCTCTCTGTATCTGTCCTAAATAAGAGATATGACACAGCAGGAACTTTCTCATTGTCAGAGTTGTCATTGAACAAAAATGTGGTTCAGACTCACTTGGTGTTTGGTTTAATTCAGTCTAAGTGGACTCTCGTGAGCTCATGTTTTTAACGGGACGTCAGATAAGGAGCGCTGGCTCGGATCAGGGAGGAAGTGCCAGTTTCAGCACCTCATTGTTCGAGGGCACACTTGATGAAGTGTAGGACGTGCCAGGCAGACTCAGAGGCGGCCAAGACCAGAGGGATGTGTGCTGCTGGAGCTTTTCTCTACCTTCTTGATTAAAGAAGGCTTATTCTTGCATGCATGTGTTTCAGGCTGAAGATAATGAGGAGAAATCTGAATAGAAACACTGGTAGAACTCACAATGTTACTGTTTTGGAGGGGGAAAGCACACTTTGTGGTGATAAAACTGTACTAAGCTCGTAAGTGGATTGTAGGTGTAGTGCACCTCTAGGTCAAGTTACTGAATTCTCAATGTACAGTGATACATAAATGTGTAAAAGTTATCTTTGGAGGATTATGTAAAAACATAGATGGGGGGTAAAGTGCCTTAATTTTGTATAAAATTGGGCACAGAGCCAAAACAATGCAACTCAGAGAAGTTAACTGCTTTTTCATCCCATTCACCAAATCGGTGGTTTTCATCATTTTTGACTTTTTTGAAATCAAAATAATTACATTTCTGACAATTACATTTAGTTTACTAACTGAATGTTTTTCAAGGTTCCATAATGAATTTATATGGCTTGTAATTTTTGTTTTACATTTTAACCCACATATAGCAATTCTATTTAAAAATAGTAGTTTCTATTCAGTAATATAATATATTAATATTATATTTAATAATATTTTAGAGCTTGATGTAATTTTTTTTTTTATTATTATTATTATTGTTTTTAAATGTACATTAATTTAAAAAAATCAGAATTTTCCAGATCTGAAAGTTTTTTTTTTTTTATTTTATTTTATTTTTTAATTTATTTGTAAATTAATATTTTCAGGTTTTTTCAAGACTATAAGGATCCTGGTTCTTATAAAATGTTGTTGAGGAAATGAATAAGTGTTATCATTATTATTATTTGATGGCAATATATATTTATTTATTTTTATATAATTTTAGATATTTCTATAGTTTTTGTTTGTTTGTTTCCCTTCATTTTTTCCAGATTTATTTTAGTACCATTTGTGTGTGTGTGTGTGTGTTTTTTTAATGGTTTTAGTTAATTCTAATAACCATGGAATTAAATGAATGAATGAAAGGCCATGTTAATATTGACTTTTAGCAGTTTTTGTATTGTCATATGAAATCATTTTAATCCTTTTTTTGACCCCTTAAAAATGTTTAAGCCCTGTACTGGGTTGCTGCCGCCTGGTGGAGAACAACACTGGTCTCGTATGTTTGTGAGGCAGATATCTTAATTGTTCAGTTCATAATTGTCATTCAGAATTCTGCTGTATTTGTCTTGGACCATAAAACATTTGCGTTTGTTTTTGCATAATGATTTGATTTGTCCAGAAGGCTTTGTATAAATGAACCACTAGGAGGCACTGTTGAATTGCTCTTTCACCCCTAGATAACATCTACACCCAGGCGTCTGGCATGAGTTATTCAATTGCCTTAATGATGAGTTATCTGAACACATGTAACCTTATATGGCTGTGATACTCAATCTCAGCCATAAAATCCTTTTGAGACACTCTTGATGAAATCACTGAAGAAGGAGCAGAATGAGATTACACACCACTTCGTGCCCCCTCTCATTAAATAAATGGCAAAACTTCAGAAACACCGCTAAGTAGACGAGTTTGTTACATCATTTTGCCTGAAAGCAGCTCCCTCGCCCGCAGTAAACACCCTTCGTCTGACATCATGACAGATTACCAGTCCTTAAATTAGCACATGACTTCACCGACATCTGTAGTGTGTTCAGAGAGGGGGACGTTCATTAGTTTATGGTCAGAGGAGGTTTCTTAAAAGCCTGTTGTTACAAGACCACATGAGAGACCCACTGGATGCTCCTCAGAGACACTGCAAATGTGTGCTTGCTCGCAGGAGACCGTTTAATGTCTCTTTTGCTTGGCCTGGTGGAGGTCATCTCAACGGCCCATTTGTAGATCTTGCATTAGAGCCGTCTGAGCGTGTGCTGGGCTTGTGTAGTCAGGCTTCAAGTTGTGTCCCGTAGTCTAAAGTCAGTGCTTTATGGATATTGTGTTGTCTGATGCAAGCCGGGTCATTCACTGACGGACTGAGCAAACAGAAATACTTTATTCTTCACATAATGAACTGATTCTGAGCAAGCGTCTTGATTTTGGTTTGCGGTAATCGTGTTTCAGTGTTTGATGTGTTTTGCCCATGGAGTCGAACAGAATGTGTCATTTCTGGCGCCGAAGGTTCTGACCCATCGTAATGGATTGGTCTCACGCTCACAGATAGGTTATTTTATATGTCTGCAGTCCGTTTATTAGGAACTGCAGCATTTTTACATTTTCTATTTCTGAGCAAAAGTCCCCTGGCTTTCGGAGAACGAGATATGCAATATTTGTATCAAGCAATTAAATAATAATCTAAAAGTGACTAGATGTGGGTCCAAACTACATATGATGTTGTGAAATTGATCACAGTAACAGTTTTAATTTTCTAATGTATACAGTGAATGGTACAAAAACTATTACACTTTAGGTCAATGTTTTCTGAGCTATTTCATCATTGAGTCATCTCATTGATTTAACACTGATGAAGTGGTATTAAAATCACTTTTTTTTTAAATCCTGAAATAGTGAAAATTCTGTGCTGGATTGTGTTTACTTAACTTGAATAATTCATAAAATTCACAAAATTGTAGTGAAATAAAAGAAAAATTATAAATGCAGTTACATATATATATATATATATATATATATATATATATATATATATATATATATGTGTGTGTGTGTGTATGAA
>JAUMHE010000008.1:2009237-2047690 GCA_032359235.1 Enteromius mattozi | reverse complement strand
TTATTATTATTTCTTTATTTTAAATAATGCATTATCCTAATTTAATTTTAGAGTATATATTATTTAACAGCATGCTGGTTAACAAACATGAAAAAATGGGGAGTAAATTAAAAATTAAAAACAACAATTTACTATACATGGTAGACTAGTTCTTGTTGACATTAGGTCTTTTATTTATTAGGAACTCATTTATTATATTTTGCAAATATGTTTAACAAAATTACCTGCCAGGGGATTGTATGCATAGAAACGGATGCCAAAGTATCTCAAACATGGCAGCAGCTCAGTCTCCACCTGTCGTGTGGTTGCATTATACATGCCCTTCAGAAGAAAACATCAACACTTCAAAACCGGCCTACTCATTCTTCAATAATACTTCACTGACACATTCTAAAATAGTTATACACTAGACCTTGTATATAGACTGACATCCATCTACGCATCTATACTCACTTGATATACAGTAGGAAGCACCCAGTTATTGTGTTTGCAGATGCAGTAGATTTCTGCCACTTCCCATGATGCATAGTTTGATAAGCCCAGCTGTTTGAATTTGCCCTGAACACCAACAAACAGTTACACATGTTGCATAATTCTGACAGCTTTTGTTTTCTGAACACGCAAAGAAATGTGCTATCTAGGTCAGACAGCCATAAACTATCAGTAACTCAGTGATTGTCAGGCTTTTATCAAAGTACACGTCTGACGGACAAAGTCTAGGGTCTGTTTTGTATGACGAGAAGCTCTAGTGACGCACCTCTTTGTGCAGCTGGTGGCAGGCCTGTAGTGTGTCCTGAATGGGGTTCTGGTGGTCCGGTGCGTGAAGGTAAAACAGGTCCACACACTGTGTGTGCAGCCTCTTCAGAGACGTCTCCAGCTGATTCCGGACACTTTCTGGTTTGAGTGTTTTTCCCTCCCACGGGTTTGCTTTAGTGGCGATTCGAACTGATAAAACACAAATCAGATGAAAGCACTGACCTTGATCACAAATATACACTCCTTTTAGACCTTTATTGTATCAGCTTACTAATATTTAGTATTCATTTCCCCCCCATTTTAAAGCTTTTGTTTTGTTTTTATTGATTTTGTTTTTAGCTATTTTAGCACTTCAATTTAAATTAAACAAAAATAAGAAATGTTGCCATTTACATATATTTCTATTTTAATATTTTAATTTAATATTTACATTTTTTATATTAGAATTAAAACTATGTAACAACCAGACATGAGTGAACATAAAATTTCATGTGTTACTATTATGTACCTCATTTTGGATTGTTTCTATGGTATTTATTTTAATATGATTGGTTTCTGAATTAAAATATTAATTCATTAAAAAATATTATAAAAGTATAACATACTAAATATAAAATACTATATAATATTAATTAAAACAATTAATTCATACTACTACTACTAATATTATTATTTAATTATAATATAATAATATAATGCTTAATATTTTAATGTATTATTTATAATAATAATAATAATAATTTTATAACAACACTTAATATAATACTTACATTATTAATAATAAATTATTATAAATAATTTTACATTTTAGATATAAAATATAAAATGCTAAACAATATTAAAACAAATACTACTACTTATTATAAATTATAAATAAAAATAATACATTAAAATACTAACCAATAATTAAAAGAAACAATATAATAAAGAAATAAACTGGTTATACAAGTATTTGATCCATTTAATGCACGGGCCTGTACACACTGCATACTAAGAATAATACTGAAGTATGCTAATGTATAAACAGCTTAATTTACAAAACAACATGTCACGTACAATGTCATGTGATCTACCCACGCGTGTCTGCGGTGATCAGAGTCACTAGTTAGTGTTTGGGAAGAGTTCTTCTACCTGTTTTGGAAAGCTGCATGTTTCCTATAATGGTCTCCGCCTGTCCATCATTGTACATGAACGCGGTGTCCAGCTCCTCGTGGCCGCGCTCTAAAAACAGCTGCACCAGCTGCGCGCTCAGGTGCGCGTCCGCGCGTCCCCCAAACGCCATGGAGCCCAGCAGAGTGACTGGAAGTCTGGCCTGAGACATGTTGCGCAGCTGACTGAAGCGTGGCGTCGTGAGTCTGGGGAGAAGTGCGTGAGCTGCTCTCAGGCCTGCTCTGGCAGCGCTCTGCATTACTCAAGTTCCTGAAGCGCAGACAGTACAGCCGGGGACTGAGGGACCGTCGCGAAAGCGTCGACATGTGCGTGAACGCAGAGGTCAGAGCAGACGAATGCCATTGGTCAGCACAGGGAGGTGGACTTTTAAAGGTTCACAGTTCATATTTTGTCTCATCAAAATAGCGATGCAAGTATTATTTACCATTCTTTTAAGAACATGAAATTCCCATTGTAACCTGAAGATGTCAGCAGAATACAAATAACTCATTACTTGGTAGTGGACCAAAAACGTCAGCATCCAAACTTTGGGTAAACTTTATGTGAATGTATAAGGAAAACGTTGTTTTAATCACCCTTTGGCCTTTATTGTTTCATTTTAATATTGTAGTACAGCAGTAATCAAATAGGGGTCCTCAGCAAACTTCCAGACGGGGCCAAATAAGACTAATATTTATTTTTGTTTATTGTTTCTAACATGATATTTCATTGGATGCTTGAACAAGAAAAAGAATTCTTAAAAGCAAAAATATCGAATGCAGTCTCTTAATATGAGATGATATTGTCAAATACTGTTGTATATAGATTATAGTCATGTCAGGCACTCAAATACCAGACTGTTTTGGTCACCGTTGACTTCCATAGTAGGAAAAAAAATACTTTGGGAGTCAATGGTGACTCAAAACAGCCTGGTTTCAAACTTTTTTCAAAATATCTTCCTTTGTGTTTGGCAGAAAAAACAAAGCCAACCAATAAAAATGTCTTAGTAGACAAATGTTATGAGAAGACCAAAGAATGTTAATGTTTTATTCCACAATGTATTTCTTCTACGTTTCATGAATTCTATTAAACATTCTCAAAAAGAATTCCACACAATATTTTCCTGGAGTGGCGTGTCCACATGTGCTCTGAATAGCTGATGTTTTTATAGGTGTGTTTTGGTGTGTTGGGCTCATGGCAGAGGTGTTGAACCCTGGTTGGCATTGACCTCTAGAGTCGGATCGGTGCTGTCAGGGAATGTGTTCCAGGTTCTGTTGATCCTTGATCCCAGCGCTGGCCTCTGGATCCTCCCCCCTGCGCTGCTTCAGCTGTAGCTCGTGACCCTCGACAGGCCCGTCCTGTGAGAGAATAACTTCTGATGTCACATGCTGAAGGTTTGGACTGGAATATGGGTTATGCAGTGATGGTTTGCTGTTATTTCCAGTAGTGTTTAAATTAATAAAATATTTTAATTGCAAATGAGTATGATGATAATATTTCAAATATGATCAGCAGAGCAAATTGACTAAAAGAATTACTATTTTATATTATTACAATGCTATTTTAGAAAAGTTTTTGGATGTTCATCTGATGTTTTCCTTTTTTTTTTTTTTTTATTCTCTTTATTTTAATTTTCTTGAAACAACACACACACACATCACAAAAATAACATGGAAAAATACAACATCAAACACCCTTAGCTGTCACACTGTACATGACTTTGGAGCCAAGAACAGTAAAGCTTTATATTAGAACATCTATAGTGGTTAACATATTGCTTTCTATATATTAAAAAATGATCATTTATAATTTAATATAAATCTCAGTTCTTCCAAATGTCAAATATTTTAGTTCCCTTGCTCCAACATTTTCTTAAATGTTGTTTCTTGTTTTAGAGAACATTTAAAACATTTCCATCATTTTTACAAATTATAAAAACTGGATGTTATGATAACATTTGGAAATATTGTTTTTATAACTTTAGTGGGACTTTTTATTATTATTATTTTTTTATTATTATTATTTTATTATTATTTTATTATTCATTTTTTATTATTAATTTATTATTATTAAGTTAGTTTAATAATATATTTTGAGTAAAAGTTAAAGTGAAAATTGTATTTTATATTACTATTTTAGAATAGCATATTACACTTGAAATAATAATTAAAATAAAATAAAATAAAAATAGTGCTTAAGCTTATTAGAATTATAAATAATCTAATAAAATATATATTATATAACAATTTTATTATTATAAATGGAAAACTTTGGCTAACATTCTGGCAAATGTTTCTCAAAGAAACCTTCATTCATAAACCATTCATTCAAAGTTGTCTGGTCTTTAATATAGATACAAAACGTTAACACTTAGACCTGCATGTAATCTATCGTGGCTCTATTGCTGGTCCATTAGAAGGTGTTTGGCTGTTCCTCAGAGGTGTGAACATTAAAACGTGAGTTCATTACAAAATGACCTTCATTTGACTCTGAAATCTGTCTAATAAAGCGTTTCCCCTTTGAATTAGGCTCTTTGAAGCGATGCAGTAAATCAGGCTGAAGTAACGAGCTTTACGCTCATTTGTAAGTCATCCTGAAGGAGGTCAGTCAGCGCTTCAGCTGCCTTTGCTTGTTTCTGTATGCGTCCCGTTCCTCTCAAAGGACATTCCCTGCACTGCTCCTACAGGAAGACAGTATCCTGAGGGCATGTGGATCTCGGCTGGTGTCTAAAGTGGATCTGAGAGTCTTTTCCCCCTTGTCATCTGCTGCTGCTTCTTCAGTCCGCTCTCCGCGCGCGTAAGCATGGACGCAGATTAGTTAGTTTTAACGCTTTAAGTGTGTTATTTAGGTGCAGGGCTCTTTCTTAACGGCGTACGGCGATGGATATATTATTTTATTCTTTAATCATTCTAATTCACGGAATTTATGCAGCATCCCGTTCTGGAAAAAACCTGTTGCCGCATATGTGAGTAACTACAGTCCTTGGTTTGACGTCTTTGGATTGATATTGCGCGCGCTTCTGGGATTATTATTATTAGGCTACTAGTTGGCTTGGAATATCACAATAAATTAAATATTTAATAGACGAATTTACGTATTTTGGTCGTGCTCACATTTATTTAATAATAAAATAAAAACCCTTTTTATTCATTTTGGAAACTTTCGGACGCGTAGCCTTTACGCGTATTTTTGGAGAACGTTAGACGCTGAGGAGTCAATCGGAACGTTCTCAGAATACTTTGGCTAACGTTCTGGTAAGGTTGTTTCAAAGTTATGAAAAAACGTTCTTCCCGTAACGTTAATAGAACGTTTGTTCGAAGTTATCCAGTCCTAAAAGATAATGTTTTTAGAATTTATTGGGAACTTTAGAAAAACATATTTGTTAGCTGGGTGCTTGTTTTGGAATGTTTGGAGAGCGTTCCATAAGTAATGTTTTCATTACGTTTGCAAAATGATCAAATGAAACATTTCCGTAACGTTAACAGAATCAATAAAACATGGTTTAAAAAAACTGGATGTTTTGAATTTCTGGAGACCCTTCAGAAATAATATTTTGATTGATTAACAGAAATGACACAGACAAAGCACACTCTCACGTCTCTGTAACACAATCTGCCAATAACCCAGACATCAAACTAATCGCCTGGAGGTTCACTGTGAACCTGTGTGTGAGGATATAAAACATTTTTACAGAGTGACTAATATATCACTTTGGGAACTTAAGCTGTGTAAATCAAGTGTATCTTGTCATCTGTTAGTGCAGAGATGATTTAGGTGATTTAGTGGCTTTCACTTATTATATTAATGATCACTATTGCTCAATCTGACATGGAGCGTCTAAGTATTTGACAGTCTTACAGCTTGTTCCGCTGTTCCGAGTTTATTAAAATTACATGGAAGTACTGTTAAAAATTCCAGCTGACTAAATGATAAATGTTTATGATCTTCTATGTTTAGATTGGTGTGACCTTTTGGGCTAATATCTGGGCTTGGGACCAAAATGTCAAAATGTTGTAGGTTCTTCTTCAAGATGTTTCACTTCAGGTTGCTCAATGAGGACTGAACCTGCAGGTTAACTGAAGTGTGTGTTTTATCTCCAGGCCAAATGTGTGTGCTGTGCAGGAGGTGAAGCTTGTGGCCCAGATGCAGCCATGTGTCCAGGCCTTCACACGGATGGTTAAAGCCTGGAAACAGGGATGCCAGGGACAGTCGTGGTGCATGGGTTACGAGAAGAGGTGGGTCTGATATTCACATATCAAAAAACACTGACATCTTTATGTAAAAATTAACTTAGTGTCTGATAAGTGAAAGTCAACTGCTATTCTTACTGTTTCTGTAGTATATAGCATGCATAATACGTGTAGTAAGCACACTTTCCACATAAATGTAATCTATGTTTGGAATAGAAACAGAAACACTGCCCAAAGTAAAGATGTTTGTTATCCAAAACTGTATTAAAATGTAAAATAAGCATTTCACATGCATACTACAGTGATGTAGGGATTTTCATGCAGCAACAATGTAGTGTAGTTTTGTTCGAAATGCACACTGTTGCACACATATTAACATACTTTAAAAAAGTATATGTATGCTGTGTGGTTTGCATTAGTTCGAATCCTTATCCATAATTTCATGAGGCAGCAATGGAGCGTAATACTTTAGAAATGTTTATTGTTGCATACTATTTCAAATACTTAAAAAAAATAGTATACAGTATATACTTTATACTATGCAATTAATCACATCCTTATCCATAATGTCATGTAGCAACAATGTAGTGTAGTGTTTGAAATGCTTATTGTTGCACACTGTTTAACATGCTTTAAAAATAGGGTAACACTTTATTTTAGGGTCTCTTAGTTGCTTATTAGCATGCATATTACTAGGCTATTAGACATTTATTAGTAGCACATATTAACGCCTTATTCTACATGACCTTATTCTAGATCCCTAGTTAGTGTACTACTGTAATACCAGTGTACTTACATGGTAACTCCTCAGGAACTGTCCACTTAATAAAAAGTGTTACATACTGGACACCAACCACAATTTATTTGTAAAGACTAACTTATTGGCCACTGCTGTGTAACATCAGAGTAATTACATGGTAAATCAATAGGAATTGTTGACTTAATATAACATGTAATACTTTCTTTACCAAAAAGTGCTTTTAGTCCTATTACACATTTGTACATACCCTTTTAGTGGGCTTTTACATGTGTATAGTTACACAAACATTAGAGCTGTAAATACTACTTACACTATACATACTCATATAGTTACTATGCAAGTACACAGGTATTAGGGCCACGTAATATAAAGTGGGACCGGAGTGTTTTTTGTTGCCTACTGTGTTTCACATATTTGAAAAAACAGAGTGCATATTCAGATCCATATTCCTAATGTCACACAGAAACAGTTAGTATAGTACTTTTAAAATGTGTATTGTTACATACTTGTTCACATACTTAAAAAAAATAGTATGCAGTATGCATTATATCCTATGCAATATGCAATAGCAGTGGTGATGCTACCTTGTGCACTCCACACTATTCCCTTCTGAAACATCAGAAAGGCTGTTTTCTTCTCATGGGTTACCTTTGTTCTCTAATCAAACTCTTTTAAGTGTAAGGTGTAGTTACAGTCTTGATGAAAGCAGCAATTTGACAGGCATCTCCAGAGGGTCTCGCATACCTATAAGGCAGAAGGCAAACGCCCTGTGCTCACGCTTTGACAACCCTCCCCTCACAACGGCTCCGTATACTTAGCATGTGAGAGACCCAGGCCCTGCAATTAGGTGCTATAAACAAAGGGCACAGGGTTACGACTCTGGAGCCGAGATGCAGGACTGTAAACTATAGGGAAACTCTGGATCTCAGGTTCACAGAAAGCATCATTAAAGGGTGGATAAGAGAGAAGTGTCCCTGATTACAGGCTCATATGTTTGTGTTTTCACACATCGGAGCTCATCCACAAACATTAGTCATGACCTGAGCTCTCATTCACTCACTTACCACAAACACACACTGAACGGCCTTTAATAGCTCACAGAGAGAAAGAGGATAAACGCTAAAAGCGGCTGATGACAGACTTATGCGTGTACTCATAAAGAACGTTTACGGGTCTTAAGCTTTAGCTGTTGGCTAAATGGAAAAACGAATTAAACACCATGGATATTTTCTTTCTTTCTTTCTTTTTGACAATAGACTGGTTTCTTTTATGGTGCATGTAGTGCATAACAAATACTTTTGTGCTATTCAATATGCATTTTTTGGCTTCTTTTTTTAAAAAAAAAAAACAGTAGTTTACTGAACAAATTGTTGCTTTAAAGCCAAATGCTGTTTATTTTTAGATATAATAATCAACTCCTTAAAAACAATTTATGCACACTTTTAAAATTGCAGATATGGCATTACATTAAATGTAGCCTAATTAAATAAATATATTAATTAAATAAATTGATTAAATAAATGCTAAAAATTTGCATATATATATATATATATATATACCATATAGTCCGACAGAAAGCCATTTTTGCATTTAGAGAGTGAGTGTGTAAGACAATATTAAGAAAGATTTCCCTCTTTTTTTCCCCCTCAGAACGGCTTACTATACTGCATACAGACAGGTGTATCGACAGGAGCACCAGACGGTTCACAAGTGCTGCCCAGGATGGTCACAGCTCAACGGGGAGGCCGGATGCCTATATCGTAAGTCTTCTTTAAGTGATGTTGATAAACAAATTTCGGGAGGAGCGCACACGTGTGATTAGCCACGGCTGGCACCACATTAATCAATCAATCCATTTCTACTCCGTCCAATCAAATCTACAAGCCTCCTCCTTAAATAAGTTCACTTCCTTTCCTTCCTTATCCCGTTACGCATCCCTCCTCCGCCCCTTCTCCCGCCTCGTTTCGCGCCTTCCCGCTCCAGGGGGGGCCACGAAGGGTTCGAGTCGGACGGCGAGCTCAGCCCTCGCTAGGGTTTAAATTACTAGGGCTCGGAGTCTCGCCCCCTGGACAGCACGCTAAACATGCTTAAATTATTATCATAAGGAAGCGCGAACTCGTGAAATGCCATGCTATGTAAAATCACAGCATTTACTGAAAAAGTGAACAAATGCCCTTGAAATCTCTATTTATGATCATCAGCCAACTAGAATATTAGAATGATTTCTGAAGGATCCTGTGACACTGAAGACTGGAGTAATGGTACTGAAAAGTCAGCTTTGCATCACAGGAATAAATAACATTTTAAAATGTATTCAAATAGAAAACAGTAATTTTAAATAATAATAATATTTCACTGTTTTACTATATTTTTGGTTAAATAAATACAGCCTTAATGAGCATTAGTGACTTATTTGAAAAGCATTTAAAAATTACACTAGTGTAATAAGTCTATGAGATTTTGCTCGTTTTATTGTATGCCAGGTAAAAATATGTCCGTTTGAACTGTAATAGCACACCTCTCCTAAAGCCACAGATCTGAAGCATCATTAGGTGGTAATACAAAATATATGGGATGAGTTACACACCACATTTTAATACTTAGGGTTGGTGGTTTAGTTTAAATGTTTCTGATTGTTATGCTTGTCTCAGCAACAAAGCCCTGATCTCACTAAATTTGTTTTACCTTCTAAAGCCAAAAGCGCCGGTCTGTAATTGGATTTCAGTGGCTCAACCCATCTGCTGTCTGGTCTGGGTGGGGTCCCGTCATTGTTCTGGTAACAAGAGAGCTCCTCTGGTTTGTCTTTTCAGAGGAGTTTTGCTGTGCCTAAATGGACCAGTTGGGAATCCTTTGATAGGATTTTATAGCACTGTTATAGTCTGCATACTTCCAGACATACCACCTGACAGTCACTCCGACTCAAAATGAGTCAAAATACCAGTGTATTTGATCCTATGACACCAACAATCCTCTGACAGTCACTAAGCTGAGGAAACGATTCTCTAACCAAAGACAATGAGCTGGCGAAGCAGTGAACTGAGCACTTGAATGAAGGCCGAAAATGTATTGTTTCTCATTATTTATGTAAAACGTTGAGCCGGTGAAGACTATTTCTTTCAATGTATATGCTTTAGACATGCTTCATTACTGGGTGTTTTAATAATACAGTTGCGTATATGTCATGTCATCGTATGATTGCCTAAATAAACTAATGAACTGAACCAGGTTAATTGAAAATATCTGTTTGCAGAAAAGAATTGGACTTCCCTTTTTGCCTGAGGCTTTGTAAATAATGTTTAATTTCATGCACAGACTGGGTCGCCGTGATTTTTCCAAGTAAGACATGATCCTAGATCAACATTACTGTCCAAAAATATAGACTAATCACAATCCCTACCCCTAAACCTAACCCTATCCAAAATGTATGCCTATAAATCAGTGGGAAATCATAGCTGATTAACAAGGGTGTAGAAGCACCTAACCCTGATCATAATTCCTCAAATCTGATTGGTTGATTGGAATGTTGATCTAGGAACATCTTGTACATCATGCTCACCCACAGACTGATCGTTTTGACTTCATCATATCGTCAAAGCCATTCATTTGCTGTTCTTTGAAAAGCCTTTTTGATTCTCAAAAACAGTTGACTTGCGCTTTATGAATCACTGATGACTGCAGTTTGAGCCAATCATCTTCTTTACAGTTCAGCTGAAGAAAAAACAAGTCACTGACATCCTGAATGACCCGAGGAGGAGAAAATTAACAGCAAATTTTCATTTTGAGTGAACTGTCCCTTTAATTCCGGACGTTTCAATACATGAATGTTCTTCAGGGTTTTTTTTGTTGTTCATTTAGAAGATTCCCAAATGGTGTTTGAAGGTGTTTAACAGAATGAGCTAACATTTCCAGAAAGTTAATTTTGGCAAGCTGTTTCGAACTCCAAATGAACTGCGTTTGGGCCTGATTTTGTTGGAAATGCCGTCATAGTGCCTCTAGTGAGAGTAGATGCCATATTTAATTTGCCAGGCATGAATATAGGCTGTGAGAGGTCCTTTAATAGCTTGTACTGTCTAAAAGCCTTAGTTAGAGTTTTATGCATGTGTTTTGTTGAGTCGATGATCATTGTGTTCGTTGTCAAATCAAGCCTGGCATCTACCCTGACTAAGATCGGGTCTGTTGTTCTCTTTTGGATGAAGGGACTGGTTCCCAGAACAGGTTTTGAGACTCCGGGTCACATTCGGTCAAAACTGTTCCTTGTACCCAAAGCCCCCCCCAAACTAAATCCATCTCTTAATCAAGTTAACATCCACAGTTCGTTTTTATCCCGGACTCGTGGCGGCTCGAGTGATCTCATGCCAGAATGACTGACAGTTGCATAACAGTTTATCCTGCGAGTTGTGATTTTCTCTGGCGTCTTATTACTAGAGCCAACACAATCCTCAAAGACCCCTTTGTCTCTCAGAGAAGGTGAAACTGCTCATTATACCTGCAAAATTTAGGCTTCGTCCTCGATCCAGCTTTTGGTTTGTTTTTAAACACGCTCCGCATGCATTCCTGTACACCACTTAACATCTTTTCCTCTTTTGCATCAGTATCTGTTGCCTTTAAACCGCATGCTCGGCTTTTATCTCTGCAACTTGAGACCTGGAATCACTTTAAGAAATGGGACAAACTAATCACTTCTTTTTCTGAGCCACTGAACATGGACAAAACACGAGTTGATGCTCACACCAGAAATCCCTGTCTGACTGGCACATGTACAGAACGTCTGTCTTCACTACCTTTTCGTTCAGCGTGATTCTCTGGCCAGCTGGGATGGACAATCGAGAGGCTGTTGGATTTGCAGCGGCAGTAAAGAAAAGGCAGTTTGGATCTTGTTAAGGAGTCAAAAGTTCCTCTCTGAGGTGTTGCCATCATTTAGTGATCTGCTTGATAAAAGGAAGCGTGCAGTGATGGCTTTTCTTTGTTTGTCCGCTAAATGCTAATTAGTTTAATGTAGCAGTTCTCAACCTTTTTGTCTCTGAGGACCTCCATCATCCCTGACAATATCTGAAGGCCTCAAACAAAGCTGCAATTTTAATTAAATAATTATACACACACATATATATATATATATATATATAATATAATAATATACAGTATATATATATATATATATATATATATTCAAAAAATTATATAAATGTATTTAATTGTATTAATATATAAATTATTAATATATAAAATTATATTAATTATTTGTTAAATATATGTAAAAATAAGAATGATAAATTATTATAACATTCCATAATTCCAGAAGTTTCAATAACTGAATGTTCAGAGAATTTAGAGAACTGCTTATTGCTTAAATTACTGTAGGAGTGGCAAAATAAATGAAATATATATTTATAATAACATTAGGGGTTATATTAATGATAATATTGAATTTAATTATTTAAATAATTAATACAAATAACAAAATAATTATTAACAATTCAGATAATTAAATTCTGTCATTCCAGAAGTTTCAATAACTGAATGCTCTTCAGGGCTTGTTTATTTACTTTTTAATTTTTTTAATTACATATGAATTTACAGAAATAGGAGTGGTCATTTAAATTAGTTTAGTTAAATATTTATATATAAATATTATAAATTATGTTTATAGCAATATATAATATTAAGATAATTAATTACGTTAAGTACAATAATAATAATAAATATGATACATAAAATAAATTCTGTAATTCACACACTTTATTACCAATGAATTTAAAATGCCAAACTATTTATTTATTCATTTATATTCACAAATATCAGTTTCTAGCTAAAATATTTTAGAACTTTACATAATTACAAAAAAAGTTTATAAAATCTAGATTATTATTTATTTATTTTTTTTACGGTTGGCTAGAAATCACACATTTAAAATTTCCTCATGTGTCCAGGTTTTCTAACACGTGTAAAACATTAATCTAAAGAACAAAACAAACAAATAAAATAAAGAACAAGAAAGCAGTTTGCATCTTTATTTATTTATTTATTTATTTTTATGTACTAGCTTGTTTTAAAGTATGTTTATTGTTATCTAAAATCTTATAAGCCATCTTTGGCTCTAGTGGTTCTGAACACTTCTTCTCATGAGCTTCCTCTGATGAGAGCACTGAATCTCAAATCTTTGGCCTTTGAATGTAAAATCCTTGACCCCGATTTAACATTTTGGCAACCCAGCACAGCGTCTAAATAGTTTATTGTGCAAAAGTAAATCAAATGTCTTTCAAATCAAACACTGAAATTTGTTAATATGACCATGATTAACAAAAATGATTAACATGACAATGGCTGAATAGGAAAATGACCGATTTAACAAACTGTAAACAGCAGCAAATGCTTGATTTTCAGTATTTATAGTTTGAGTGTCTGGTTTCAAAGAGTCAGTTGAATTTTAATGGTTTCATGCTCTTGGGAGGCGATAATTCACCTAAAAACAAATTGTGGTCAGCATGCAAACTGTATTGTTTATTCTTGTAACAAGTGAGCATTTATTTAAAATAGTTTGCATACTTTTCTTCTTCTTTCTCAAGGATGAGTGCTTGTCACATAATCTGTCAATGTCAGCATGTTTAATCTAAAGAACGTCTACCAAGTAATGATGAATTTGTGTCAGAATACTGTAGTTTTTGATTGAACACATAACCTTTGACATTTTGACTTTTAAAAGTTAAAGGAATAATTCATTCAAACATGAAAATTGGCTGAAAATGTGTTCAGGCCGTCTAACATGTAGATGAGTTAGTTTCTTGTTTGGATCAAATTTGTAGAAATGTAGCATTACATCACTTGCTGATCAATGGGTGCTCTGCAGTGAATGGGTGCCGTCAGAACGAGAGTCCAAACAACATCCACAAGTAATTCTCCATTGATTGTATTATGACGTGAAATTATGTTTTTGTCAGACTCTCGTTCCGACGGCACCCATTCACTGCTGAGCATCTGTTGGTGAGCAAGTGATGCAATGCTACATTTCTCTAAATCTGTTCCAATGAAGAAACAAACTCATCTACATCTTTGATGGCGTGAGGGAGAGTGCACGTTCAGCAAATATAATTTTTTGTGTGTACTACTCCTTTAAAAAGTGGGCTTATGGTTAGTTAAATTTCTTTTATAAAAACATTTTGCGTTGTTCTTTCCCTGCGAGCCACTAGATGAAACTTTTCAGAAAGCTTTTCTTTTGTCTTTCTTCCTGAAATTTACGTCACTTTGCAGAACTGGAACTCATAAAATAACACACATCAAGGCACTTTGGGAAAATTGCTTTGGTTTAATTTGGTCAGGCTTGCGAGTGGGACGACAAACAAATTCTGTTTCTCATTCTGGTCTAAGTGTCTGTGCAACTTAATCTTGAAGCTGATTACAATCGGGGTCTTTTGGGGTACTCTTCGCACACGCTGAAGCCCTGTTTACTTCTTTGTTTCTCAAGTATACCATTTGACTTAATGACTCTGGTTTGTTTTAGAAGTGCCCTCAGCGCTTGAAGCATGCTGCAGTGAGACTTCCTTCCCTTTTAAGAAAATGTGCACTTGAAAATACTCATCTTTTCTTTTAGGAGCAAAAGTCAGAATTTGTAGTTGGGAGCAGAAAGTGGCCAGTTATTGTGGTTGATGCTAACAAAGTGATTTAAAACAGAACTGACCACTAATAGCAGCAATAATGAGTGAATGGAAGCAGGTCTTTGTTTGCCGGGGACGGAAATGTCCTGAACGAGTACCAGGAATTTGCCTAATACTGTCCTGGGTGGTCTGTCCATGCCCAACAATGCCTGTTGTTACAAAGGCAGTAACTGTCCATCCATTCTTTCAGGTCTGCTATGGTTCAGAATGGAAATGTGTCCTTGAGTCGTTTAAGATGAGTGAAGCTCAGCTAATCGCTCACAACAGTCCTCGTGGATTTCATTTAATAGGCTCGAGTTGAGTATGAAGATTCATATCATGTTTTGTCTCAATAAGAGTTCCAGCGCATCTTATGTAATAATGTGTTAGGTAATAATATAAGCATTGCCAAGGTTTATTTATATCCAGATATTTCAAAAGGAAATGAAGAATTCATTTGCTTAAAATCAATCTCAATCAAAATTGTTTGAAAAAATACAGCTAACCAACACAACAAAGCAATAAAAACATGATAACATAATAAAAAAAACATGATTTTTGAAAAAAAACAAAAAAAAAACCCATGTTATATGTTTTTGCAAATGAACTCTTTAAATGCTAATGCTCCTGAAAGTTTAGATCCTGACTTGTATTGCTTACTTTGGGTTCTGTAAAACCTTTTTCTTTTTGTTGTTGTGTTTTTTGATTGCTACAGTATATTTCAGGTTTTGAAATTATTTTGTATATGTATTATATGATGATCATGACTTGAGCGACTGGTCTTAAAAATGCAATGCAATGGTTTTTGCTTTTTGAAAACTATATTCATGTTTTGACGTAACTTTGACAACATTCAGATTTAACCACATGTAATACTAGTGGTGTAATTTCATGTGCTAACATACTTCAGTGCTATTTTAGTATTATTTTTACTTTATATTTGTTAGTATTTATTGTAAAATGTAAAATATTTTATTTGTTTAAAAAAAAAAAATGTATATATAGTTATATAATATAAATAAGCTTTTTTTGTTTTGATTTAACAAAATCATACATATCATACATATCATACATATACATATAAAACAAGTTAACCTGCCAAGTATTTTATTTAATTGTATTATTATCTTCTGTTTTATTTCAGGTATTTACTATTATTTTTAATAGTTAACATGAACAGCAATAATGTATTTGTGTTGGTGATGTGGATATGAAACTGTTCCTTATAGTTAAAAAATATTCATATGGCTCTATTGTTAAACTCTCTGTTTATTGCAGTAGTTTGTCAGTTTTCAGGAGTGTTAACAGGTTAATAGTACCAGAGAAACAGCTGCTGAAGCTGTCCTGTCAGGCTCCAGGTGTAAAGGAGTGTGATCAGCATCTCTTGTGTCTGTGTGTCTCTGACAGCTGTGTGCAGTTACGGCGTGTGCTTTAATGGAGGTCAGTGCAGAGAAGGGTCTGCTCAACTCTGTCACTGTTCGGCTGGATTCAGCGGTCCGAGCTGCCAGTACGGTAAGTCGATTTCCACTGTGAAAACGCTTCAGTCATGTTATACATTTACTTTTATTAATTTATTTATTTAACACTATTTATTGCATAATATATTCTAAAACATCTTTCATGCACTATTATTATTAATACAATTATTTATTATTAGTATTATTGTTATCATCATCAACAACAACAATAATAATATATTGGCAACAGACTACTCTTTATTTTTATTTAATGCACCTGGTTTACATTTCACTTCAAGTTGTATATATACACAATAAAAAGTCTGTATTGTGTAAAAATATAATAATAATAATAATAATAATAATAATTTGAATCCAGTAGCTCTTTTGCATACACTCTAAAATATATAACATGTAGTTACATTGTTTTTACATCATTTTGCTTTAAAAAATACATAAACATTTACTTTATATATATATATATATATATATATATTTTTTTTTTTTTTACTTTTCATTTATTTATTTATTTAACACTATTTATCTATTTATATTATATATATATATATATATATATATATAATTACAATTACCAAAAAAAAGTATTCCAGTAGCTTTTGTGCATGTACTCTGGAAAAAATAACATTTAGTTATATTGTTTTTACAGCATTTCCTTTAAAAATAAAATGCAAGTTTCCCCCGTACAGAGCGTTTTCCCGGGCTGTTAGAGTCTCTAAATGTATTGAAAGCCAAGAATTTTATCTGTAACGGCAGTCATAGCCAGTGAGAGAGGATGCTAATAATGGAGGATGTTGTTTTTTGGTGATAATCTACACACGACAGGAAATTCTTCACAAATCTCACCCTACAGTTTTAGTTGCTGTAGTCTCCTCTTTGTCTAGTAGAGTGATAACAGACGCTGGTTTTTCACTGGGATCATGGGTAATCAAAGTGCTGCAGACAGATTCAGTTAATTACGCAGCTTTCAGCAACATTATGAGGATCTAAGTTGTCGCTTGCGTATTTGCTTCCAGAGACTCTGTAGGCAGCCGATGTAGTTTGAAGTGGCGTGACCTGATGGCTTTCATCTGTTTTCTGCTTCATTTTTTTCCCGAAGTCTGTTTGCTGCAACCGGCGGTATCTTGGAAGACAGAGTCAGATGTGCACAGCTGGTAACCATTGGTCATTTATTCTGGGCAGTTTCTTATGTGTGTGTCGTTAGGAGTGATGCTGATTGATTTGGTCGGGATGCACAAACACATACAAAAACACTAGCAGCCACAATCTATTACAGAAAAGCCTAGTTTACCCCATATATCTTCTGTAATGCCAGAATGACACTGAAAAAAGAGACAATCAGAAAGAAGTCTCACGATTCCTGTTGAGAGCTTGTCCTGATCATATTTCACTACAAAAAAATTTCTCAAGAAAAATAAAGGCTGAGAGGTAAGTTGTGTGATGGTTGTGTGGTGGATTCATTCATTTTCATTCATTCAATTTTACTAAAACACTTTTTATATACAAAATCTTTCATGCATTATTATTATTTATGTATATTGTGTATATATATATATATATATATATATATATATATATATATATAGTGTCTTTTATTGTTTTTATTATTTTTTTAGATAATAAAATTAATGCATGCATATTTATTTTTAGTTATTCTTGCTGTTTTTGTATTCATTTGTATTTTTTCTATATTTGTATGTAGTGTCTTTCATGCATTATTATTATTATATTTGCTTTCATATTTATCACTGATTGATTATTGCAGTTGGCATAATAATAATAATAATAATAATAATAATGCATGGAAGTTAAGTTAATGTATAGCATCATACAACGCAATATATTGCATAATAGTTTCATACTATGTTATGCATTACTCTTGTACTTGTATTAATGCAACAATAGCATATCCAAAACATTCCTAACAAAAAATACAAAAATATATTTTTTATATAAGCCTCTGAGAAAAAGCTCTGCTGTGCTTTCTGTTCAAATGATGGTCAGAGCAACTGCCTTGTGCATTAAAGTTGCTGTGAGCTTATGAGTGACAATCATTCAGCGATTCCTGAAATCCACAGCCGCCAGATGATTTTTATCAGTCAAAGTCAGTTCTGGTTTTGTTTGCCGATTCCATTCCCTGACAGCAAGCCGTGATGCCTCTGATGAAGCAGGTGATGCTGTTTGGTTTCAGCAGCAAGAACAAAGGCTGTGTTTGAGATTGTGTGTTCTCTGTTCCTCCTGTCATCACCAGATGTATAAAACCCCACCAGAGAAGCTTTTGAAAGCTCTACAAGCTCTTAAATACCCATTAATCTGATGTGTGGCTAATGCGTGTTTTATTGGTCTGTTTTTAGAGCTACTGAACTTGGCACAGGCAAGGGTAACTCATCAAAACATGTCAAAATACTTTTCATGACTTTATGTATGGATCAGACGGCCCAGATGAACAACTAAAAGTATGCATATTTATGATTGCATGGTTCCATGTTTTTTATATTCCAGCGTTTAATGGTCCGTACTGAAAGGTCTCTTTCATTGTGGAATAATTGTGGCTCTTTCTTTTGTTAAAAACAATGATCTCTGGGCCGTGAGCTCATGTCTTGGCGCAGCCAGAGGTCAGAACGTGCCAATCTGCTCAGTCAACCTTAGAGACTTCTCAGGGGTTACTTCTGTTGTGACTGGACACCATATCAAACCTGATTCTTGAGGAAAAATCTGTCTGTTGATACTGCGGTGCAAAGTTTATAGATCAGTCACAAAGCATTCCAGGTCATTGTTGAATGGATTAAATTGTTGATCTGATGCAATCTTGGGTTGTTTTAATGTTTGTGTAAAGACAGTGTTAGGGAGCAACTAGTTACATGTAATGGTATTGCGTAATTTAATTATAAAATAATTGTAACTGTATTCTGTTACAGTAACTGAGTAGAAAACTTGTAATGAAATTACAATTACTTCTGAAAATGTTAACGATTACATATTTTCACACGCACACAGATTTGATTGATTTCTTTCCCAAATTGTATTGACTGCTCTAAAATATGTTTCAAGAGTTTAAGACACAGAATAGGACACATGCTTAGGACACAAGTCCGGCACGGGACAACACTTGAAGGGCAAGTGCATAAATGTATGTGTGATGCGGGATAATATAATGATTTCCCACAAAATCAAAACATTTAAATGTAAAATATCTAAAAACCTATACATTGTTATTCATCTATTGCACAAAAGCAACAAAAAAGAGCCTGTCCTCCAATAAAAAATGACTCTATAGGTCATTTGTACAAGTACCTTATTGCGACCTATATTTATGTTTTAAAGGTAAGCGCCCTCTAGTGGGCATAAAAAATAAGTGTCTTATTGCATCTGTCCTCATGAAATGATGTATGACTGTGATTACCAATCAAAATGTGTTTTGTTTAAATGCAGTGTGTGGACTTTTCACACTGATCTCATAGTGATTAAAATATATTTTACTAGGTGTAATTCATACGAATGACCACACTAACCCACCCCTAAACCTGCCCATTACAAAAATCGTTTTATGAGCACATGCAGTCTCTGGGTTTGTGAGCGAGTTCACAACAGCCTTCTTCTTGCTTTACGCAGGATTGCAGACTTGTAAGTGCATTACCGCCATCTGTCTCTCAAAAGGACCATTGACACTCCTAATTGAGATTAGATGGTGTCAGTGGTCCATTGAGAGATTGGTTGTGGTAATGCACTTATAAATCTGCATTCTGCCATAAAGAAAGAAGAAGATTAGGACAGTCTGAGATGGCGGTGGACTGTTTGAATTTGATTATATGTGTTTGAGAGGTCAGAGAGCCATGTTCAGAGTCTGTAGGGTGCTGCAGGGCATCTGAGCTGTTGAACCTGTGCTGAGAGTCTGTTGAAGTTAATGGAGGAGGACGTCTAGACTGTTGCTGGTGTGTCAGTTTTACAGCAGGTCATTCAAGTCATCAACTGGACATCTGACCACTGAGACCCTGAGCTATAAAAACAGCTTTCAACCTCTGCAGGACACCAGTTAACACTGACTTCTAGTGAGCTGCTGTAGACCTCATTATTAGGCCCATTTCACATTTTAAGCATTCCTGTCCATGTACCCTTCTTAAATGTGCGCATAAGTTTTTGATGCACATTTTTACAATTTCTGCGAATCTTGGCATTTCCATCCAGTGTTTTTTTTATGCCATATTCCAAAATGGGCAAGAAAATAGGTGGATGGAAACGTAGCTATTGGTATCCTTGATGCTTGAAGGCTTTTCTAAACTCTGTCTTATAGTTGGCTTACGTTTTCTGTTGGAATCCAAACTTTGGCTGTTGTAGGTAGAAACAAGCTACTTTCTTATGGAGACCAGATTAGACAAGGAAACCCCATGGACTTAGTGGAAACATGTTTATCAAGAGTTTAGCACACAGTACAGACAAGGAAATATGCTGGAATGATAAATATTCCCAAGTATTTTCTCGGAACGAGATGAAGGCTTGTTTGTGGAGTCATTCAGTTATCTAAAGTAATGACCACAAACAGGTGGATTTACACAGACAAAAGTTTAGGAATGATAAAGCTGGCATGTATGCTAAAAATGTGAAGGAGTCATGCATGTTATATTTAATGCATTTTATCCATGGCAAGGTTAGTTAACTAAAAGTAAAGTTCTATACAAACTTTGTTTATTCGGCATTTGTGATTTTCATTTAGATTTATTTGATGTAATAAATTGTGTAATAAAAATACCTTATAGCCTACTAAATCTAAAGAAAAAAATCTTTATATACTGCCCTCCAAATGTTTGGAAACGCCCTAAAAATGAATCCTTTTTAATTTGTGATAATTTTGCACAGATAAGGGACAACACAGACTACGAAAATATTTTATTATATAAACAGATTATACATAGAAAATACTTACATTTTTGATTCATCAAAATATCCACATTAGCAGCTATTACAGCTCTGCATAATCTGGGCATGCAAGCTGTCAGTTCATTCAAACATTGATTTGATATATTACTCCTTAGGGACATCATGGTCCAGTTCCTCTCATTATAGCTCAATTGGGTTGTGGTCGGGTATATATTGCCATTATTATGTAATAATTAAAAATGAAAATTATTATTGCTGGTCTTCACTGATAATGTCAAGTTACTTTAATGTATTTTCACCAAATAAATGATAAGGATTTATGCTGATATCATCCAAAACCGCACTTTGCCAGGGGTGTTTCCAAACTTTTGGAGGGCGGTGTATATAATTTAAAAACCTTACAAATTAATAAGACAGACACGCATTTAATCAAAAGAAACAAACATTAAAATTAAAATGAACAGAAAAAGAAAATGTAAAAATAAAGACTAAAACATAATTCATAATGATTTCTCATTTATATATAAAACTGATTCATGGGATTCATTTTGGTCTTTACTCTGATTATGTTTTCTATCTTTCATTGCAAACATGCAACTTTAAACTATATTTTTATGTTTGTCTGCATATTCATGTATATTAGAGTGATCTACAGTGAAAGCCAGACAATGAAGGTGGAGTAAGTAAAATCATTCAACGAAAATAAGAAGAATCCTTTTCTGGCAAAACCTGATATTATCTAAATTACCACATTTAATTTTATGCAACAGTTAAGAATGTTTTTACAAATTATTTACACATTATTTGCATTTTTGTTCATTTGTAATGAATGAAGGCTGTGTTAACTCTCTGAATCTTTTTCTTTCTTCTAATCAGCTCAAGTCTAAAGGAACCAAATTACAAAACTGAGCTGGATTTTCCTTGACTAAGAAGGCATTTTTTGAGAGCAAGCATTTGTTGCTTCTGGCTAAATATAAGCCATATTCAGTAATAACTCTTCTTCCAGTGAAAAAAGTAAATACCCTGTTTTCCACTCGCATCAAAATCCACCAACATATTTGTTTAAAGTGTTTTGGTGTTGTTGTTTTTTTGTTAGTTATCTGTGCATATGTCTCTCCTGATTCAGACAAGACAACTTTTTCACTGAAGAAAGCAATATTATGGATAGAGGACTTGTATGAAGATAAAAACACCCTGATGAATTTGTTTCACAGCTTTTCTTCTCATAAGACATTAATTGATGAACTGGAGTGGTGTGAGTTACTCGTAATGTTTTTATCAGCTGTTTAGACTCTCATTCTGATGGCACCCATTCACTGCAGAGCACCCAAGTGATGCTAAATTTCTACCAATTTTGTTTCCATGATGAAACAAGCTCATCTACACCTTAAATAACCTGAGCAAGCTGAAAATCTGCTCGTCTGTGTAGGAATGACAGATCTGGCCTCTCTGACCTGACTCCAGTAACAACATGCTGTTCACCTTTATGGTTCATTAGTACACAACCATTGCTTTGTATGCTTCGTTTATCAGCCTGTCCTAAAGCTATTAAAGTGGACGTAAATTATATCTATAGCCCCAGTGAATTGCTCAGCTAATTTTTTTTCTTTTTCATCCTGTGTGCAGAGCTTTGTATTAGTTCATTTAATGGGTCATTAGCTGGAGATCACCGGGGCAAACACCTTTGTGCTTACAGATCTTTTCTTCCTTTGACTGTAAAACAGAATGTAAAACGTGAAGGCAAAGCTGATGAAGTTTATGCACAACTTCTGTTTATACTTTTAATTTTTGATGTTCTTTCACACAAAGTAAAACAAATCTATTGTTTTAATGCATTTAAAGTGTAGTTTTGTGTAGCTTACCGAATCGGCTTGACCTGATCCTGGTTAGCAGCGCTGGGAAACTCTGCAGTGGTAGTAATTCATCCACATGGCTTTAACATAAGTTTAACAGTTTATCCATGGTCACGTGACACTCTCGTAGCTGTAGAACATGTTTGACATTGCACATGCTTCATCTGAGTGTGTTTTAATTGTGCCAATGGGTCTGTGTATTATCAGTCTAATATAGTCAGCAGTACAAACTCTTTGAACAAAATGTTCAGTTTTGATGTTCAAAGACTGAAACATACCCACACTCTCAGAAATAAAGGTACAAAAGCTGTCACTGGGGTGGTACCTTTTCAAGAGGTACGCTTTTGTACCTGTTAGGTTCAGATATGTACACTTTAAGTACTAATATGTACTTTTAAGGTACCAAAATGAATCCTTTAGGTACAAACATGTACTTTTGTAAAGGTACCGCTCCAGTGACAGCTTTTGTACCTTTATTTCTGAGAGTGCAGGGTTATTATAGTGAGAGTAAAGTATCCTCAGCTGAAAATCTGGTGCGTGTTTGTCGCTCTGAAGAGCATCAAATGTTACCATTTCAATTTTTTATTTTATTTGTTGGTTCTTGAACCGGGACTGGCAAAGCCAAGTTAAATATCATCCATGGTTATTATAGTTACCTAAAACTGAAACTAAATTTAAAACCATGAAAAAAAACAAAAAAACAGATTTGCTCACTTTAAATAAAACAAACAATTATATATATATATATATGAATGGAATGAATGGAAAATCATGCAAGCTTGCTTGTGATAAAAATAATGCATTAAATAAAAAAAAACCTTGATGATCATTAAGAAAAACAAGATTAATGCAGTAAAATAAATGCCTAATTGTCATAAAAAATAATGTAATAAATAAATGATGAAGAGGCTTTTTTTTTAAGTAAAGACTGGAATACACACACGATTTTTGACCTTATTTTCTGCTGGAGTCTGGAGAAGTAGAAAGTATGCTTTGTCTCGTTCAGTATAGACAGATTTTATATGTTGAGACGCGGCACGACACAACAATTGTCGCTTCCGGAGGAGAAAAACTGTCAGACTCTGATCGAACACTTCTCTGGGTTTGTTGTGATCAGAACAACTTTACAATCTGGTGGTGTGTGATCCTCAGTCATTTATGATGGACAGAGTTTTCTGTTTGACACAAAGATGGTAGTGTATGATGTCCATTTGTGTAGTTTATTCCAGCCTTAACATATTTTGTTTTAATCCTTTGATCCTGGGCTGAAATGAGCTGGACGTGTTTTTTAATTTCCATTGCTGATTTTATTGTTTGTAGGCCTGCTTGTTGCATTGTGCTTTATGAAAAATCAGTGATTTGAAAAATCATTACCCGATATCATTTTGGAGTAAATCTGTTTTACGTCTTGACTTTCGTCATCATCATCTTGACAGTTCATCAAACTCATTCATCTGGCTCTCACCGTCACCCAGTTTTATCCCTTTTTCCAGTTTTTCCAGTCATTGTTCTCTTTTGCACATCTGTTTGAGCTGCCTTTTCCTGAGATCTGGCAGTGTTTGAATGCTTCCCTGAGTCCTGTTCAGCACGTGTAATGTAATGATGTCAGAGCATGGAAAATCCTGCTTTAAACGGACTGACTCATTGATATTCCTGTCGCATCGGCCATATTGTGTGCAAGGAATTAATCAGTTATTAAAGTCTGGTCAGTGTGCAGCGGTCTATGACCCGGGAAATTCTCCATGGGTGAAACGACCACAGCAGGACAATAGAGGGTGAGCATGAATGGGACGTCCTGATACGACATGCACCGCAGGTTCTCAGGCTGCAGTTTCTCACAGTCTGTCACTTGTCTCCATCCTCCCCTTCTTTAATCTTTCTCTTCTTTAAACGAACAGTTTATGAAACAGTGAAAATTGCAGTTATGATTTCTGTCACTTGAACCCCACATAACCTTTTAATTTTTAAATTATAAACAACAATTGGGTGAAATATCCCTTTAACCATGAATCTCTCTCTCTTTCTCTTACACACACAGTTTAAAATAGTGTCTTAAAAAGTTTGATATTTTACCATTTTTCACGCAATACAAAAGAGCAAATTATTTATAAATGTTGTAACTACTATAAAATGTGAATAATTATAATTAAAATGAATGTGACTAATTATAAATATCTGAAAAAATATTATTCATTTATTTATTATTATTATTATTTTTAATTTGTTTTGCTGAAAAAAAAAATCGTATCAGTCACTGTTAAGTATTTGGAAGTATGGTGGAAGTAAAATAAAATAAAATATAAAATAAGATAAAATAAAATAAAATAAAATAAAATTAAAATTGTATTTTAAAAACATTTTGTGTGCAGAAGAAATACTGCCAATCCAATTCAAAGAAATATAATTTACATCCTTATATATTTTTATAGCCTCAGTCTGTTTTCTGGTCCTCCATCATTTCATCACACACTTCGTTTTTTCCTGTTTCTGCTGGTGTTTTTTTTGTGATAAGAAACCCAAATATTCAGTTCTGCTCATTCTAAGAAAAAGCATGAAAGAAGTCAGGAAACGGCGAGAGAAACCAGTATGACTCTATCATTACTGCCACAGTAAACCTGCCTCTGGATAAACCCACAGTCCCTGCTTCCTGTCTGTATCCTTCCTGTTTAGTTTCCTTATTTTGCCCTTTATAGGCTAGGAGAGAATATATAGCCTGGGTCTTTATAGTTTCCTGCTGCTGAAAAGCTCCAGTCAGAATGAGTTTTCATAATCGTGTTTCTCATGCTAGAGACTGATGCCTTAATCTTTCCTAATTGAGCGGCAGTCCCTGCTGCGTTTGACCTGATGAAAGGCCCATCATGGTCAGTCTGGGGCTGGACGTCATGTGCACTCAGACTTGAAACTGACAGCTGTTTGCGAAACACAATTAGGGTGTGATTTCAGAGTCCAGCTGACAGACAGAGAGCGTCTTCATCCTGTGACTGCATGACACACAAACCAGCTGCCTTTACTTCAATGTTAAAATAATGCATGAAGATTCTTTTTAACGTGTGGCCTTGAGGACATTGTGTGTGCGTGTATGTGTGTGTGAAATAATGTGCAATGATGAATCATTATGATTAGACAAAGCAAAAAGTGTCCGTTTTGATTTCATGTGTACTTTTAGTGTATAGTTTATGAATTGGCCCTGCATAGAGTGTCTGATTTTGAAAATTAGTTATATGTGGTTCAGTGTGAGACGTGACGTGATGTTTTGTGAGTGTTTGAGCGGGTGCTGATGACTGCAATGCTCTGGAGGAGCTCTGACAGGTTTAGATGTGATCAAAGTGAGTCAGCAGCACTTCTTCATGCAGTGACACTGATCTGCACCTGCTTTACCTTTACCTAGTGAAGTCAAAGCCATTGTGCATGTTTTATTTATAGCAATAGCCGAAAATACATTGTATGGGTCAAAATCATTGATTTTTCCTTTATGCCAAGTATTAAGGATATTAATTAAAGTCAATGTTCCATGAAGTTATTTTGTAAATTGTCAAACGTAAATATGTTAAAACCTATTTATTGATTAGTAATATGCATTGCTAAGAACTTCAATTAGACATCTTTAAAGGCAGTTTTCTCTGTATTTAGATTTTTTTGCACCCTTAGATTCCAGATTTTTAAATAGATGTATCTCGACCAAATATTGTCCAATTCTGACAAAAAATTAAATCAATGGAAAGCTTATTTATTCAGTTTTCAGTTGATGTGTATATATCTCAATTTATTAAAAAAAATTACAATTTGAAAAAAACATTTGCAGTTGGAACAATGTTTCATTTTCTGACAAAATTGCAAGGGTGCCGATATTTTTGTCCACGATGTATAGTTACAAAGATATAATTTTGAAATGAGATTAATTATTATAATAGCTTATAAATCAATGTTTACGTGTATTATAATTCATGTAAATAATTATTCTTATCATTTTTATTTATTATAAATAATTATAATATATTAATTTATATATTTATTTACTGTATATGTGTATATAATTATTTATTGTAAATGCAGGTAATTAATTTAAACAATTACAAGCCAGTCAGAATTGAACAGCCAGTCACTTTCCACATTTAGTAGTCACAGTTAACTCACTGTTAACTAATGATCCATGTACACCGCATACAGAAATTCGGTAGTAATTTGGACATTCCTTTCATAGTCCTCAGATCCCTGCAGGCTCCAGCACAACATTCCCATGTCTGGGGTCAAAGCGTGCGTCAGGCCCAAACAGGTAATGCTCAGATGCAGAGTGCAGGTTAAAGATCAGCCCCGCGGGGTTTGCCAAACATATTTAGTCTCTTGTTAACACCAGGAGCTTGTAAACCAGACGAGAATGAGAGCCAACAAAAACAGATCTTTTGTCTGGACGTCAACGTGTTTCTGAGACATCAAGACAGAGACCATTAGACCATTAGAGAAAGAAACAGAGGGATACTTAGTGTCTGGTTGAGCTACTCTTTTCAAACAGCCCTAAGAATAAATCTGCTCAGCTTTGCTGTCTTTTGTTGCAATTCAGTTCCCAAACATGCTGAGATACTTACGGCTGGAGTCTCGTCCATCTCACATAAACGACAGCATCCATCTGAGACGAGACTGATGGGAAATTCACTCAGACTCGCTGATGTGACCACACATTTAAAACACACGTCAATGCATAGAGTCAGATCCAGCGGGCTGACAGGGGGCCAGGAGGTCGTCTAATTAAGTTTGAAAAATGTCAAAGCATCATTAACAGAACTGAACACAAATTCTGAGTGTCATAATCAAAGACTCCTTGACCAAACAACAAGCATTTGAGACTCTATAAAGGGTTGTTCTACCTAGTCACATGGCATAAACGTACCTAGGTGCGCTTTTTGACGAGACATGAAATATGTACCAGTAAATACATATCACTGCAGTTTCCAAAAGAAATGAACACTAGCGGCAGTAAAACTCAGACACCTTTTATTCCTTTTTACACAAATGTACACAGTTTAGATTAATAAAGCATATTTTCACATAATTACTTGAAGAATATCATGTGACTTTTTAAAACAATATTAATATGCTGAGAGATTTGAAAACTGATGTTTTTGAATCTAAGCATCACGCATATCCAGCTTCATATCTATGTGTTTTCATAGACGGTAGGTTTGTTTGGTAGCTCACGGAGTACAGAGATGTACTTAAGAGGCAAGGAGCTCCGGTTTGAATCAGCTCAAAAACAGCTCAAATCAGCATAAGGAAGTTAAAATAGCATGGCTGCATCAGCGAATACGCTTTTAAATTACTTTTGCATTTGTGTTAATTTCTAATGTATGTAGGGGATATTTCCAACATGATAGAGCATTAATCTTTAGGGACACTCACTGGATATTTGAATTCTGAATGGCTGCAAAAAATACCTCAAGCAGCATTATAAAAACACTGCAATAAGTATCTGTACCAAACTAATACAAACATGCCACGGTTACGTATTAAACCTGTGTTTTAGCGACATTTCACTTTGAAACTGCGGCGAAAAGTGCAGTAAGGTACATAATTATGGGGCTGCAGAAATGTATGTAGAAGCACGCATTTCTCATGACCAATTCGTACTTATTTTACAAGGTGGCTAATTTGTACGAATTTGTACAACCTCACTCGTACAATTTTGTACAATTTGTCTAAACCCCAGTGACAGGTAGGTTTAGGGGCAGGGTTAGGTGTAGGTCATTCTTACAAATTCATATGAATTGGCAACTTGTAAAATATGTGTAATTTAGCAAAAAGTGTATGAATTGGCACAAGTAAGGTCGTACGAATTTGTATGAATTAGCCACCTTGTAAAAATGTACGAATTGCCATGATATAGGGCTGGATAATTTTCTATCTGCTACTGTAACATTGAGGTCTGGATCTCTATTTGCAGACTTTGAGAGAGAAAAAAAACATGAATACAGTTTTACTAATATTGATGTATGTAAATATGAATTTTCTAACCAATTAGTAATATTCACCATTGCTGCTGAAAATTCTTCTGCAGCTTGCTTTTTTACTTTTAACATGTAAGTGTATAACTGTATCATTAACATAGATCTGCCAGTTTACAGATGCACAAACATCCCGTAGGTCATTAATATACAAACTGAATAACAAAGGACCCAGTATTGAACCTTGAGGTACACCAACTGTATTAGTAAAATCAATTTATATATATTTATATATCAAATATACATTAATTCATAATAAAGCATAAACAGCAGGTCTCTTCTGCTCACCAAGACTGTATTTATTTGATTAAAAAGACAGTAAAACAGTAATATTGTGAAATATTATTTCAGTTTGGGGGGAAAATGGTTGTCTGTTTGAAACTGTTTTAAAATGTAGTTCATTCCTTTGAAGCAAATCTTTAGCATTATTACTCCACTCATATGTGTAATTTATAATATACAGTGTGTACAATATTATGTATTATATATTTACAGTATGTTGTGCTTTTGAGCAAAACTGCCCGTCAGCTCTCTGGAGTTACTCTTGAGCGACAGTACTGATTCTCTGTCTTGTCAACACATGCCTTGGGAAGAAGAACTGTGTAAAAACAAAACACAGCTGTTCTGAAAGACAAATATGTGAGGAATTGAGAATGGTTTTTGTCTAGTTGAACTGTGCTGTGAGAGATTCTCTGGAAAGGTTTTGATTTTGTGATGAGTTTTTAGAATAATGGCTCTGAGATGGTATTTGTATAATCTGTCGGTCTTTGTATGTACAGATGTTGGAGATGCTCTGAAAAGTTTCTTTTGTCAAGGGCATGATGGTAAATATTTAATATTGTAATTAGATATTGTACCGGAATCTTTGTCTGAGATGTTTCTCTATAAATTACTTGGGAGAAAGACAAATAGACACAACTGAGATGATTGTTTACATGCAGTAAGAGTTTACAGCTCTGAAATGAATATGGAGAGCAGCTCAGATCATTCAGGAAGGATCTGATGAGAAATGTTTGAGATATATGATTTCTGTTGGAAGACATGGCAAATATGAGCAAAGTTTAAGACACTGCTGAGATTTCTTCTGAGGTGACTCGTGAGATCACTGGCTTTTGTCAGTAGGTGTACAGAGACATAAACAAAAGCACAAAATGATTGTGATGACTGATGAATGATGACTGTGCATTCATTCATTTGTTCATTCATTCATTCCTTTTTTCGGTACTTTTTAAATTCTTTCTGTATACATTGTATATTATTTATTTATTAGTTTTTCTTTATTTTGTATTTATTTTAATTTTTATTAATTTCATTACTTTTTTATTTTATGCATTATTTTAATTTATTTATTGTTTTATTTATTCTTATTATTTATTTATTTATTTGTACATATCATTTTTTTATACATGAATTCTTTACAATTTGTATTTATTTATTTTTTTATTTTATTTTGTGTACTTTATTTATTTATTTTTGTATATGTCCTTGGGAATATTTCCTTTTTTTCTAATATTTCCTTGGGAACATTTAATTTCAGCCCAGAACTGTTGAAAAAAGTTTTTAATGAAAGCATCATGAAGTAGATGATTGTTGGTTTTACATATACTGCTGCCTGTCTGATGTGTGTGTGTAGTAATGTGGTCACATTAAGAACAGAAATATCTTTTATACAACTTTGGTTTTTCAAGCATGCATCTGGCTGTACACACAGCACATGTGGCCATGTGTGTGCAATTAAAATGAATGTTGCATTAGTCAGCAAAAATACACAGTTTGAATTATTTACAATTTGCACATTTACATTTGCATACTTGTGCAGTGTTTATTTTTGGCCTTGTGGGATCAGTCTGTGTGCATGTACCACAACTGACACTGTCAGCTATAGATTCATTTACACACCTGCATGCATCGATTTAAAAGTCGCGGCAGAGCAGCTGCAGATGTTTGAGCATAAACACAAATGATTAGCTGTAAAAGTCTGTGATATAGATTCACAGCAGGAGCTGGGTTTTATGTGAGTTTATTTGCTCTCTGCTTTAAATGATCGCTGCGGTCGGAGCTGGAGGATCTGTTATTAGTTTAGAATGGAAAGTTATGCTTTGATATTTGAATGTCATGAATATGTTTTGTTGTTGTTATCAGAAGGAACGTTATCAAAAGCAGTGCATGCACAGGGAGCGGGCGACTGCTCATCTTTGGAAGAGCACAGCTGAATATCATCCCATAATTCATGTGACAAAGTGTTAGAAATTCTTTGCATGGTTTTAAATTTTCGAACTGACTGGAACTGTTACTTGAATCGTTTATACCATTTTGACTTTCTTTGTTTAAAGCAATCCATCTTAAGATGAAGATTAGTTCTTATAGAAATGCACCGGTGAATATGAACAGATGTGGTTGTTATGGATTATGTGTGGCTGCGGTATTTCATATGTCTGTGACCCGACTTGTTTTAAGTGCATAATGTAGGCAGCAGGGGGCAGTGTATATCTCCAGTACACAGCAGCTAGCACAATATTCTGTACAGTATCGATTATGATGGATGAGACATCTTCGTCTCCTTAGATTTTTGTTTGTTCATCAGTTTGCCAGTGTAAGAAATAAATCAGGGATGGTAGCACTTTATTGCTGAATCAGGAAGTGGTTATTGCACAGATACAGAACATAGTCTTTATGAAGACAAGTATCAGACTTGCTATCGCTCTTTCTCAGGGTTAGTGTTTTGAGCAAACTCCTTACCTGAAGTATTGTACTTAAACTGATCATTATCCAGCACTATTTATGTTAGTAAATAGACATAAATTATTATTGCTATTATTTTATTTATTTATCTTCCTAAGTGAACAGACTATTTGCTATGCCTTTCTATAAAGGATATTATTAAATTATAAAAAACTTGGCTCTTTTGCTTTAATACATTTTATACAATAATGAAATTATAAAATATGCACAAATGATATATACAATTCTGTTAAAAAGTATGCTCCCTACGTCTGCATTTATTTGATCAAAAATACAGAAAAAACACTATTATGCAATATTATTGCAGTATTATTGGAAACAAAGTTTTAAAATTGCTATTTTCTATTTGAATATCTATTCAAATGTAATTTGTTGATTTGTTGAGTAATATGCTGATTTAATTATCAAGAAACAGTTGCCGTACATTATACTTGTAAATAATAAATAATAATTATATGCCCACCTTTTAAAAGTATAATGCATAAAATAAACATGAAAAACCAACCCTTCAAATATTAATCCATTTTAACATACATTGTAAATGCCTTTTTAATGCATTATAGGATTTAAATTTTACTATCCTTTGTAAGATAAATGTCATCATCTGTATTTCTGGTCAATGTTTATGCATCCTTGCTGAAAAAAAGTTTTAATTTCTTACAAGAAAAAAAAAATCCCCAATTTGAACAGTAATATATGATAAATTTGGAAATGCATGAAAAAAGGTAAGTAATTAAAAAAAAAAAAACTATTTTCTATAAGAATAAAAAATAAATCCAGACTGCACATATTTTTATTGCTGAATTATTGTTCAATTGTTTATAAAAACATTAAACAATGAAAAAATGTCCTGCTGTTTCAGATAAGATACATAATATCATTTTGAGCCAGACACTTCTTGCCTTTGGCTTCTCTGATGTGTGTATTTATATGCTGGATGGCTGTAGCGACCCTGGTGATGTTATCTGGACGGTTTTCTTTGGCTCTGTCTGACCCGTCTGATTCAACAGCTGTGCCAAGCTACGGTACAGACCCCCGTCTACACAGAAACACACTGACTTCATGAGAGGAAGTCACACAATGCACGGCTGGAATGCAAACACGCACAGATCTCTCAGAGTCGCACAGTTTGACACATAAAGGGTCAGAGCGATTGCTGGTGGTCAAAAATCATGTGTTGGATTGTTTTTCCTGCTGTTGTTCATTCTTCAGCATAAGTTTAAGCGTGTTTGAAAACATGTATAGATGAGAAGTAATGTAGTTTTTGCATAGATGTGGCGGTTGTGACAGGTGGTTTGTGTACATTATATTCACAGTGATCTAAACATATGGCAAAGGCACTGACCAGAAGTTAAACAGATTTTCTCAAAGTAGAACATATATCACTTTTGTGTGTGTGTTATGTGTGCATATCTGCACATCTGTGTGTGTTTGAGGATTTGTAGATTTATTACTTACAGAACCAAGAACATTCCATATGAATTCTTTTCCTGCAGATATTGCAAATGATTAAAGACATAGTTCATCCAAAAATACAAACTGTCATTGCTTACCTGCTGTCATGTTGTTTCAAATCAGTATGACTTTCTGCCTTAAACCAAAAGGAGATGTTAGGAAGAAATTTGTTAGAGAAATGGATGCACTGCAGTGAATGGGTGCAGTCAGAATGAGAGTCCAAACAGCTGATAAAAACATCCACATGACTACAGTCCATCAGTTAACATCTTATGAAGTGAAAAGCTGCGAGTTTGTTGGAAAGAAACCATCAGCTGTTTGGACTCTCATTCTGATGGCACCCATTCACTTCAGAGGATCTATTGCTGAGCAAGTGATGTAATACTACATTTCTACAAATCTGAAACTCATTTACATTTTACATGTACATTTTACATGTAATTATTTGGTGAACTATTCCTTTAAATTTCAGTTTGGCTTTAGTTTAAGTATATGCATTTTTTTTCATCTCAACACTTCTTGCCTGAATAGCTATGAAACAAACAAGGATTATTGTGTTTTTGGAGTTAGTGTGGTGTTTTCTTGTGAGTTTGAATAGATGAAAATCAATTACAAGATTGGCTGGCTCTTTGTTTGTGGTTATTCTGTTTGTGATGTCAGAGCTTTATGATCTATTGTTCTTTTTGACAGAATGTCTCTGTTAGTGAAACAAGTCTGTTGTAACACAATGGAAACGTGCCTGAACATCACCCAACTGATGACATCAAATTCCCAGCCAGTTTTAATCTCCAGACAACTTGCATTGTACTAAACTAAAAAAAATGTCCAAAAAAAAAGCTGTATCTCTCCCAATAAAAGCGTTTTGCTTTCAGATATGGGAGAACTGATCTGAACAGAGTGAGCTTGAGTTGATTTGTACTTATTGAAGATAGTGTATATATATATATATATATATACATAAACAGTCAAGATTTCCGAGGTTATCAAAAAAAGCAATGTGATTAAAAAAAAAGCTTGAAATGAATTCATTAAAACATAAGCATTCATAAGCATTTCACTCTTTCAGTTAGAGTTTGTTTTTGCTGTTTTATCTTCAGTAAGTAAAGGTATTCAAATAAAGGTTCGAAAGATTCAGTCTTGGTCAGTCAAAGTCATTAACAGTCAAAATCATCACAGATGAGGATATTAATCCGTGAGAGCCAAAGTAAAGGTGCCTTCATCATTTGAGCCCAATTATATGAAGGTTAAAAGGCAGGATCAGATGTTTTGACTGTATTAAAACATAAAAACACCTAAACATGTTTAGTTATATATTTAGTATAGATACTAAGTTCACATATTTGTTTATTTGAAAAACAACACTACAATTATTGTACTTTGAAATATTTGTTCTGTTTTGGAATGTCTGTTTTTGTTTTGGTCTGTGTGACTCCGCCCACTGCCAGGTAACCCGATAGGATTTTAACACCTCTAGTGTCATTTTTGGAGTGAAATGAGTAGCAGTGTTGTTAACTATCAACGAGGTGCTGGTATTGTATATAAACACTGTCGGTGAAATGATTATGAGGTGATGGTAGTGAGATGGTTGCTAAATGAGCTGTTTTTGTACTAATTGTCTTTGTGGACTGAGACAGGAACTTCTGAATCTAAATATTAACATTAGAAGAGTGTAAACAACCTGTCTTTCTTCATGTGACGTCTAGTTTTTTTTCAGTTTTTTGGGAAGTGGGGGTTTGATTAGTGTGTGTTACACTGAGTCTTCCTGATACGTGCCAGACTTCATGATGTGGTCGTGACCCTTGACCCCAGTGACCCCACACACCGCTGGTAACACCCTCCTCCGAAAGCCGTGTCTCAGTCTCTGTGCAGGTGCGTGGCCTGAAGCAGGACCCCTGACAGAAGAAAACACTACTGTTCCTGAAGGGTGTCTCTTTAAGTCCTTAACCAGCAGCTTGGCCTTGGGTCATGAAAGGGGTCGTGACCTCTTAGTGAGGGAATGTGGTTCCTCTCCATTTCCTTGTTGATGTTACAGTCTGGATGTAGACGATGGTGTTATGAATTACTGACCTGTCACTCATTTTATTCACATTGTGGTTAAATTTAGAAGTATTGCATATAGATTATATTTTTAAGTTATGGATTTATGCAGTTTGTAACACAGCTCTAAGTGAATGAAAACTCCTGCACAGTTAGAAATGTGAAAGTGCACCGTGTATTAAGTTATTGTCTCTCCAAAGAAAGAGTAAATGAGTCATTTTTTAAACGAGTTCCAAGCTGTTTCATGTTGACGTTAAAATGAAACATTAGCATATTGCCCGTCCACTTGTTGGTCTTTTCACATTGGTCTGAATAAAAATGCAAATGCCACTTTTGGAGCAGTAAAAGCTCACAAATAAGTTCACGAAGGAGTGGAGGAAGCATCACTCTTTTTCAACAGTAATCACATTTCCAACTCTGTATTGGTTAAACCACATCTATATCATATTGTTTGTTGTCATCCTTCACCATATGTCCTTCTTCAATACTTTAATCCAACCTAGGCTCATTGGAAATACGTGCCTCTTCATACATTTTCAGCTAAACTGAAAAAATGTACCTATACATACGAATCGCTGCAGTTTCCAGTTGAAATGAACACTAGAGGCAGTAAAAACTCCCACGACTTTTGTTCCTTATCACACAAAATTATGATTTACAGGTACAATTTTGATTAATAAAGGCTCATTTTCACACAATTAGTTGCAGAATGTTATGTTATGACTTTAAAACCATTTTAACATCCTGCACTTTTGAACATTGTCGTCACAAAATATTTCCAATGAGGCTTTAATCTATTTAATGATGGTTAAGCATCAGTAACACTTAACTAAGCATGAACTTTAGTTGTGAATAATACTTGTAAAGCACTGTATTTCTACCTAAACTAGTACATATAGAGCATATTTTGCTTGAAGCAAATCTTCAGAGTTGTGTAGTTTTTAAAACGACAGACACTAGACATAAGACGTGTGTAATGGTGTGATCACCTCCAGCAGCAGCTACATTCACTGATTCATTATGTTTATTTTCTCCTCTAGCTCACATCGCTCGGCTCTTCAGGGGCCAATTTGTTGTGGTGTGGATTTTATTTAAATAATGTTTCGGGAAACTGACAAACAGATTTTCTTGTAAACATCTCCATGTGTTTGAGTGTGATATATGGGGTGTAATGGGGAGGTTTGTTAAACATCTGCACTGAAAGCTGAATGAAGGCAAACGCTCTCACTGTGGCCTGCTGAAGGACACAATTTTCCAGCTATTTAGTTTTTTTCTGATTAACATAATGTGGTTTGAGGCCAATCAAATGCCAGAAACATCCGTCTTCATCTTATTGAAATGATTTTTGTTCAGTGGAAAAAAGAAGCGGTTTTGTTTGACACGGGAAGAAAACACTTACTGCTCCTTTTTTTTTTTTTTTTTTTAAAAGAGAGGATTAGCTTAATAGTAAGTTCATTCAAATAAAAAAAAGAAAATTTGCTGTTAATTTGCTCACTCTCGGGCCACCCAAGATGTAGAGGAGTTTGCTTTTTCAGTAGAAAAGTAAGAAAGATTTTCAGCTGCATCCATGATCCGTGATGATTCATAAAATGCGAGTCAGCAGCTGCCTGTTTTTGAGAATAAAAAAGCATATCAAGGAACACTAAATTAATACCCGTGCCTCCAGGTCTTATGAAACATAACGATTGGTTTGTACAAGAAACTGTTATTCCCAGAGCCTTAGGTAAACAGGGGAAATCTGATTCTAAAGCATATGAAGTTAAATAAACTAGTCTTCATCAGCTCAACTCAACAATAAGAAACTATAAAAACATTTGGTTACACTTTATTTTAAGGTGTCCTTGTTACAGTGTAATTGTACATTTACGTACTGAGTAATATTAGTTAACTACATGTACTTACTATAGGGTTAGGATTAGGGTTACTCATAATTCTGCATAATAAATTGTTATTGTAATAGTAAGTACATGTAATATGTGTAACAAGGACACCTTTAAATAAAGTGTTAACTTTCTTTTCACCATTTACCTGAGGCTTTGATTATTAAAGGTGATAATAATTTTGGTGATTTAGGTGATTTTCTTGCACAGACCAATCGTTTCACTTCATAAGGCCTTAATATATTGTCAGGAGACACTGGTATTCATTTTCTTATTTTGCATAACCATATTTTAGATTCCATATTTCTAAGTATTAATAAGCAGCAGATTAGGAGTATATTGAGAGGAAACTTTTAAGTGAATATGTGTTCCCTATTCTAAAGTTTTAGCATAATTGAAGAAGCATAATGTTATATACACATGTATACTTGTAATTTCTCATAACCAGAATGCACCAAACATTATAAGCAACTGCGTGCTCATAGAATAAAAAGATATGGAAACTGACAAAACGGCCAATGTGATGGCTTTCTGTTGAACACTTTCCCATGACTGGCAGTCCAGATTTCAGTAGCTTCAATTAAATAATCAAAAAAACATTATTGTCAAATCCTGTTAAAGTGAAGAACAGCTAAACATGTCTTTCATTACACATATGATTTACTCACTGGCAGCAGACCATTATGTGCAAAATCTCTTTTTATTATGACTATGTTAAGCCATTTTTGAGATGGAAAGATGGAAAAAGCATATCATGTTTTATTATGGCAATAAGCACTTGTTGAGACCTCATTTGACCTGTGCAACAAGCTTGTGAGTCTTATTCCAGCCTGTTTCTACATACAAAAAAAGACTAATAATAGACCTGAAATGTTTTTTATTATTTTATAGAATAGTTCTTTATGCTTTAGTAATAGTAATAGTGATTTTGTGACTTGGTCATACTGCACCCTCATGAAATTTCATAATTGGTTTGTATGAATATGTTCATGGGTCTCTAGATTGTAAACATTTGGAAACAATTGTCCAAACTGTTGCAGTCTGTGAATGATCTGCAGACTGTAAAGTGTTTGTTCTCTCGCTGTCAGATGTGAACGAGTGTGAAGAGACCAATGGAGGGTGTGAAGCTCTTTGCTGTAATACCATCGGCAGTTTCTACTGTAAGTGTCCCGCAGGTCAAGAGCTCAAAGAGGACGGCAAGACCTGCCAGGGTGAGTCCCATCCTCTCTCTCTCTCTCTCTCTCTTTCTCTACAACTGATGCTTTTTAGCAGACAAATACTGTCTACAAAGATGGCACTCTTACTAGAATAACAGTCAAACCCATGTGGGTTCTATTTCCTGTTTGGTCCAGTCAGCGATAACGATCAAAATTTACAACTTCCTACTTGGAGAAGTACAGAACGTCACCTGGAAACTCATACAGAAATCTACAAATTAGATTCTACTGAGATGCAGGATATTCAATATTATGTTCATACTAAGTATAGTTCAAATCTATTAACATATTTACTGACATATCGCTTGAGATTTACTTAAATTAAACATAAGATATATAATTATACTTAGTTTGGAGTACTATTCATGCAAAATGCTCATTTCTGAATGTTAAGCCCAAAATGTGTTTTAATATCATTATTTATGAAGATTGTATGATTT
>JAUMHE010000008.1:1991657-2002808 GCA_032359235.1 Enteromius mattozi | reverse complement strand
CTATCTATCTATCTATCTATCTATCGTTCTATCATTCTCTTGTTCTATCTATCTATCTATCTATCTATCTATCTATCGTTCTATCTATCTATTGTTCGTTCTATCTATCTATCGTTCGTTCCATCTATCCTTCTATCGTTCTATCATTCTCTTGTTTTATCTATCTATCTATCTATCTATCTATCTGTCTATCTGTCTATCTATCTATCTATCGTTCTAACTATCATTTTATTGTTCTATCTATCATTCTGTCTGTCTATCCATCCATTTGTCTATCTGTCTATCTGTCTGTCGATAGGAATGAGAGGGAAAACAAAAAGGAAATTGTACATATAAAATGTATCTGACACTATCAGATGACCAATTTCCATTCTGCTTTCCCTCTCTTTCTTTTGTTTGCACTCATGAAGTCAAGCAACATGGGAAGAACACTTGAGTTTAGTAATAGCAGCTGCTCCAGTGAAGCATGTCTGTCTTAACGCTGATCTCAGAGCAGTAACAGTGTCTTTCTCAACTGACTGTGACTCTATTAGCTTTGATCTCAGTGGGCAGTTTAGCTTTAATAGCCACAAAAATGTTTGAGAACCTACAACATTTCAATGAACCGTGAATGTGCTCATTTCCTAGTTTTTGGGTGCTTGTTCTTTATCTTGAAGCACGTGAAACAAATGGCCACTTCTCTTTCTTTATTTGTAATCTCGCTGCTTTAGTTTATACAAAATGAGTTTGTTTATTTATTTGCTCCTGATGCGAGACATTTTTCTGTTTTGGATTTGGTCTGACTGATTTTGTGTGCAGAAATTAAAGGTGGATTAAAGACGTACAGGTGCCTTAACTGAATCTGATGAATGTTTCATAACACAGTATTACATTGTGTGTTTATGTGTTCTTCCGTAGATGTTGACGAATGCGAGGTGCATAACGGCGGCTGCCAGCACAAGTGTGTGAACAGCAGGGGTTCGTATCACTGCCAGTGTAACGCTGGATCTCGACTGCACGTGGATGGACGCACATGCATCGGTAAAACAGCCAGACCTGACCAGCCTCATGTTTCACCGCTAAATCAAAGACAGCAAATCTGGTAGAAAGGAAATGAAGGACCATTAAAACTGTGAATTACTGCGTGTCAATGATCACTCTATCATTCATCTATCCATTTGTCCATCACACTTTTGTTCAGTCCATCATCGCTTTGTGAATTCATCCATCCATTGCTTTATCATTCCATCTGTCTATTCATCCATTGCTTTATTGTTATATCCATCCATTCATCCATCCATCCATCCAGTCACCGCTTTATCATTCCATCCGTCCATTCATTGCTTTATCATTCCATCTATCTGTCTAATGCTCTGTTGTTCCATCTTTTTGTCAATCCATCCATTTGTCCATCACTCTGTCTTTCCATTCATCCATCCATCACTTTATCATTCCATCCATCTATCACTCTAACATTCTATCCATCTATCCATTGCTTTATTGTTCCATCTATTCATCATTCTTTCATTCCATCCATCCATCCATCCATCCACTCACTGCTTTATCATTCCATCCATCTAATGCTCTATTGTCCCATCTTTTTTGTCCATCCATCCATTCGTTCCATTCATCCATTTGTCCATCACTCTATCTTTCCATCCATCCATCCATCACTTTATCATTCCATCCATCTATCACTCTAACATTCTATCCATTTATCCATCCATTCATCCATCATCACTCTATCATTCCATCCATCCGCATATTGCTCTGTCATTCTATCTATCCATCCATCCATTACTCCATCAGTCAATCCATCCGTCCATTACTCTATCATTCTATCCATCCATCCATTGCTCTGTCGTTCTATCCATCCATCCATCCATCCAATGCTCTATCATTCTATCCATCCATCCATCCATTACTCCATCAGTCAATCCATCCGTCCATTACTCTAACATTCTATCCATCCATACATTACTCTGTCTTTTTATCCATCCATCCATTCCTCATTAGTCAATCCATCCGTCCATTAGTCTATCGTTCCATCATCCATCCATCCATCCATCCATCCATAATTTCATTGGCAAAACAAGTTCATATAGACATTACCATCTGAAAATCATAATGATTTAACTGACATAATGTATTGTACAGTGCAGTCCTCCTCTAAAGGTAAAAGTTAGAGAAACTGAGAATGACGGACAGCTAATCAGACACACGACAGAGGATGAAAGTGGAGAATACTGTTACAGAATAAATTGCGTTTCTGGCATGAATCTGTCTGCTGTATGTGTGCTTATAGAGACTGATTAGTAATTGAGAAGTTTAAAGTGATTTCCTTCATTTATGTTTTAGTTGGTTGAGTCATTGATGTTTCTACAGCAGGAGTCATTTGAACCCATCTGCTAGAGTCAAACACTTCACAAAGAGTCTTTCCTTTATTATGACTCGTCTAATCTTTAAACTGAACAATAACAGCCAGCATTGTCTCCTCATAGCGTCTTCACCTGTGTGTCTTTCTGTCTGTCTGCGTGTGTTTAGCCATTCACTCCTGCAGCGTTGGGAACGGCGGCTGTGAGCATTTCTGCGTCCAGCAGACGGCGGGTCATTTCCAGTGCCGCTGCCGACGTGGTTACAGACTCGATGTGGACGGAAAACACTGCAAATGTGAGTATGACCACGCTGATGTTTAACTACAGGACTTTCCCATGAACATGACACATTTATGATGGTAGCAATTACAATCACAGTTGTTAACAGTGGGATTTGAGTGAAATTAAAATGTAAAGCACAGGTGGAGACAGACTGAATTTGTTACAAGCTAATGAGACATGTTTATTTTATACTGCTTTGTTATTATGGAACCTCTTTCAAATCAAAGCCATTCAGTAAATGTTTCTTTAAATAAATAAGGTGTATTCCTTTAAAAAGCATTTATATGTCATGTTCGAAGCACACTTTTATTATTCCAGTGGGAACACAAATGGTGAAGTTAGGCAAAGTTTTCTGCTTCTCCTTCCTCAAAACAAACATAGTGGCTTTGAAGCTCCTTAATGGACAAAACACCATAAAAGTAGTCAAAACTGCATTACAGTTTGGATGAGTATGATGTGAAATTTGTTAAGACTGTACACATATATTTATTTTTTCTTTTCTGTGGAACACAAACATAGTAGTTAAGCAAAGTTTTCATCCCTTTTCTTTCAGTATAACAAACTATGAAGTCCATTATAAAATTTGCTTAATTAGTATGGCTTTCCAAAACTTGTAACAGAATTATGATTATTTTTATGGCTTGGTCCATTTTTGTCCACCACTACAAAGTTACCACCAATTATGTCATTGATAACTCATCATCAAAGTCATTCGCAGGACTGGGAGAATTTTTGCAGTTAAAAAAACAACTTTTGAAGCAATAAATTTCATGAGAACAAAGTCATTATATGACTTGAGTAAACTTGAAATAGCACGAAACTCATATGTAGTACTTTAATGAACCTTATTTTTTCACCTTTTGACATTCAGCATAAAATCAATTAGGTTTGTCTCAATATGGGGGAAAGAAAATTATGTTTTATTTCATTTTAATAGTTTAATTTCTTTCACTAGCAATGAATAAAGATAAAACTTGACTGTAATGATCTTCTCGCACAGATATGAATGTGTTTGCTCTGATGAACAGGTCATAGTAGAGCTGTTTGCTGTAAAGTTGAAGCATTTGCCAAACACTATGGACACGTAATGCATTATAACTTCTATTTCCAAATGCAGATAAGTGTCTTAATGACAGAGAATTAAACTGAGGTTTAACTCCACAAGTAATATAAAACATTCTTTTTAAAGTCTAGTTGTTCAAGTGTCTTTCAAGCCAAGCGTTTTCATCCTTTGAAGTTCCCAAAGAATCACAAAAACTGCTCAAGAAGATTTAGTGGGAATATGATTTTTGTCTTTGGGATGAAGTTGTCCTTTGATTCACTTGATTACATAATATTACAAACTGGTGACTTCAGCAGGGACATGTCTTTGTGTCTCGTCCCGGAGGTCATCTGGAGTTGAACACGGACATGTCTTTCTCTGATGAAGGATCATGATTGCAGAATAATTTCTGCCATTCTGTTTCTGTAAAAATGTAATTGTTGGCTGCAGACAGATCATTTTACTGTAGCTGTTGGATGGACAGAAACAGAGTGTGTAAGATGAGTTATTTAGAGCAGCTGGATGAGGATGTAATATAATAATAATAATAATAATTTCATAAGCAAAATTGAGAAAGCGAAATAAAAAAGTAAGAAAAATAAACATTTTTATATTTTACATTTCATCCCAACATAATATATGTATGTAATATTATAATATTAATGTGTGTGTGTGTATAACATTAACATTTTGTTTTTTATATAATATTCTAAATTCTGCCAATTTTCTTCACAAATTCTAATTAAAATAATATAATGTATTTTTATGTTGCTTCTTAAATTTGCATAAATGAATAGCAGTATTAAATCCTTGCAAAGTGAAATGCAATTTACATTACACACACACACACACACACTCACACACACATATATATATATATATATATATATATATATAAGTATATATAAATATATACTTTTTATCACAGAGAAAACGTGCCGTTAAAAATAATTGCAAAGCAAAACAAAACAAAACAAAAAGAAAGCAAAAAATGATGCTAAATAATTTTTAATTTCTCTTTTTTAAGTTTTTAGTTTTTTTATCAGGTTCTGTGAGATTAACCCACTTAGTGCCAACAAACTAATAATGGCATTAATAGTGAAGCTGTGACCCAGTCTGTTTTTGTGTCATCAGTGGAGAATCCGTGTGCGGAGCGAAACGGTGGTTGTTCTCAGGAATGCCTCAGGGATGGAGATCAGGCCCGCTGTGGATGTCATCCAGGTTATCAACTGGCTGAAGATGGCAAGACCTGTGAAGGTAAAATGTACCTGGGATGATGAGCTACAATATATTTAGTGTGGATCGTAGAATTTGTGTCAGATGCTTATAGAATAGAAAGCTTACAAATCATTAATGTAGCAGTCGTCATCATGTCTTCATACTCAGGTGATCTTAAAAACGTAGCATAAGTGTTTGTGTGTGTGTTGTCTTTGCATCAGACATTGACGAGTGTCAGATGGGCCAGACGGACTGCGCTCATGGCTGCCGTAACACCAGAGGATCGTTCTTGTGTGTGTGTCCCGCTGCCTATGAGCTGGGTGTTGATGGCAAGCAGTGCTATCGTGAGTATGATCTGAGACTGAACCAGCCCTGTCAAATCACATACAACACGTCTCACATACGTTTGCTTTAAACAAGAAGTGCAGAAGAAACTATGAACATGCAATATCCTGGTTATGTCATCAGTTAAGTCTTGAAGTTACTAGAGCTGCCTTAAAATTGTGCAAAACTGTCCAGGAGCAGCCCAGCGATTAGTTGCAATGCGCAATTAATTTTTAATTAATATATATTACGCATTTTCCAAAACATGCTTACTCTGTGAGAAAATCAAAATAATAAAGTCTAAACAAGTTGTGTTCCAAACTTGAAGTTGATACTTAAAAAAAAAAATCATTTCAGTAGAATTTTCTTTGGGAGAAGTACCAAACATTTCCACTAGATGAAGTAATTTTCCTATTCATTTCCAATGTGGTGTGTTTTTCACTCTCAGGTATCGAGATGGAGATTGTAAACAGCTGCGATCATAATAACGGCGGTTGTTCTCATGACTGCGACCATTCAACCAGTGGTCCTGTGTGCAGCTGTAACCAAGGATACCAGCTGGACGTCGACCACAGGACCTGCATCGGTAAAGAAAACTAATGTGACCATCAACTGTTTCAATCACATTAACGTGAAGTAAAGATATGCATGTTCTTGTCTGTCAGATATAAACGAGTGCGTAGACGGCAGCTCGTGTTGTGAACACGGTTGCACAAACTATCCCGGAGGTTACGAGTGTTACTGTACCGCTGGATATCGACTGAACGCTGATGGATGCAGCTGTGATGGTATGACACTCAGAGAGAGGGAGAAAAACATTTCCAGTGATTTAAGAATCTAGATCCAGACGTGTATGTGATTACAGACATAGACGAGTGTTTGGCTGCAAATGGAGGATGTGATCACACGTGTCAGAACAGCGCCAGCTCCTTCCAGTGCTACTGCAGACGCGGGTACCGTCTTGATGAGGACAGACACTCATGTATATGTGAGTTTTCGGTCTGTCGTGAACCTGTTTCTTTTCTTAATCATTTTAATACCAAAAACTAATAAAAACTAACGATTCATCAAATAGGCGAAGTATTCTGTCCAATTAAAAAAAATTCTATTATATTATATTATTGATAGATCAGCTAGGTGAAATATTATATCAGCTAGAATGATTTCATAGAAATGTGTCAAAAACATTCATTCTACTTTTAAATTGTATTAAAGTGTTATATATTATATTATATTTTATTGTATTTTATTATATATTATATTTAGTGCTGTCAAATGAATGCAATATAATATAATATGATATTATAAATGATTAATTGTGATTAATCATATTCAGAATAAAAGCTTTTGTGTACATAATATGTGTGTATTTATGTATGTATAAATACAAACACATGCATTTATATATTTATATATAATATAAAATACAAGAATATGCATATAAAAATGTATAAACGTGAATATAAAATACGTGTGCCCTTAGAAATATGTACTCTATGTGTTTTTATATATACACAATAAATTAAACAGTACACACACAAATAGTATGTAAGCAAAACGTTTTATTTTGGATGTGATTAATTGCAATTAATCATTTATAATAATTATATTATGTTATATGTTATTATTATTTTTTTTATAACGCATCGTACAAATTTTTTGCACCAGCTCTGCAGTTCGTCTCGTGACATTAATTTATATAGCGCTTTATGCAATATATTGCTTAAAAGCAAGTTATGGTATCAATCATAAAAAAACAGTGCCAGTGTCTCTTGAAGTTACTACTTGATGTAAATTAAGCTTGATTTAACATAGTTCTGTTTTGATGATCATACCACTATCAGGTATTTTATGAGAGATAATGTTGTTGTTAAAAACAGTTTATCCAAAAATAAAACGTCTCATCATTTACCTTTTATTCCATATTTAGATTACTTACAAAAGCGCTTGTTAGGCAGAATGATATGTCAGTTTTCTTATTCTGTGTGGTAAATATATTTATTTGCATTGTAAAAAAATAATTGTATAATAACCATAATAGTATAATACTAATTGTTTTACATTTTCAAAAGCTGAAGTGATTTGAATATGCATACTAGCTTAGTTTTTTATTAGTCAACTAATTGTACAAATAATCGTTAGATGAATTGATTCTCAAAGGAATGGTTTGTTTTGGTAGTGCTGGAGGAGTCTGTGGAGGCGTTGAGCAGCGGTCAGGCGCAGGACAGACCCCGACCTCAGCTCACCCTCCTGCAGGACTATGAGCAGATGCTGGAGCGATACGACGACTACGAGGACGACACGGGAGAACTGCGTGCTGAGAGCACCTTAACAGAGAAATTCAGTAAGAAACATTTAAAAGAAGTTTTTTTCTTTAATAAATTAAAACATGTGGTAAAAACTCCTTCTCTTCTACCACACACTCTCTGTTGTCTGTGGTGCCTCTCCTAACAACAATAATTGAGTCAATTTCTGTTTAAAGGCTTGATCAAACCAGTTGGCAAACCAGTGAATTGGTTCGCGAGTCAGTTTAAATGATTCGTTCAGTTCCCTACCGCACACTAATTCGTCTGAAGCGGTTCTCACTCAGAGTAACAGACAGTTTAAGAACATCAAGAGCATTGGAAAGGCTATTGTTTGCTAGCTATGAAGATCTTAGATAAACACCTTGTGTTTTGTTTACAGTTTTAAAGGTATAGATATGCTAGATTGGATTACAGTACAAGATGCCACTACCTTATACATTAAGTAAAACGGTTAATACATTGAATTCTAATATAATGATTTATTGCAGTGTTGTAAACAGTTTTGCTGCCTAACATTTTTTTGGAACATGTGACATTTTGTTCAGCATTCCTTTATTAATAGAAAGCTTAAAAGAACAGCATTGATAATAAATCAACATATTGGAAGGATTTGTGTGACACTGAAGACTGAGGTAAAGGCTGAGGAAAATTCTGATTTGCATCACTGAAATAAATTACACACAAAAAAAATGAATGAAGTGGCTTTTTATTTAAAGAATAAACCAGTCCAATGTATAATTGACATTTGAGACTTTAAAACACCAGCTGTTAGTAAATCTGGCTCCTAGTTTCTTTAGTTTTAGTTATTTTAGTACTTAAAGTTAAACTAAATGATGATCAACTAGCTGAAATACTATATGTATATATATATATAATGTTCTTTTTTTCACATTTTAAGTTTAGCTTTAGTTTTAGTTATCTGATACACATTAGCTTGTGATTGTTTTAATTGTCTCTGGTCTGTCTTCAGTATGTTTGAACGATTCGTTCGGCTTGGACTGCAGTCTGTCGTGTGAGGACTGTGCTCACGGAGGAGTGTGTAACAAACTCAGAAACGGCTGTGATTGTCCTGACGGATGGACGGGAATCCTGTGTAATGAGAGTGAGTTATGCTCATGAATATATCAGCAGTCACAAACAGAAAGCTCAGGCACAACAATCATGCACATTAAAACCTGACACATTTAATAAGAACCCCATTATAACCCTGTAAAGCCTGATGGATTAAGTAAATCTGAATATATAAATGTAAATCTTAATATATACATATAAGTCTGAATATATAGTTATGAATCTGAATATATAAATGTAAAATGTGAATATATCGATTTTAATCCTTAATCCTAATAATTTCAAAGCAATTTTAAATGTATATATATATATATGTATGTATGTATATATATATATATATATATATATAGGAAAAATTAATTCATTTAAATTAAATTATTTTTAATATTTGTTATTTTAAAATTTCAGTCTAAAAAAAAACAAAACAAAGTTGATACATATCATTTTAATCATCAATCATTTTATGCTTTGAAATGCTTTACTGATATGTGGAAAAAAAACAAATAAACATGGAATCTAAAATTAAATGTTTTAAATAAAATAGTCATAATTCTGAATATATAAATGTAAATCAGAATATATAGTTATAATTCTGAATATATAGAAGTAAATCTGAATATTTAGTCATAATTTTATATATTTCTATACCTTTTTATATCTTGCAATTCTGATTTTATAACAAACTATTTCATGTTATAAAGTCAAAGTTATGGGATATAAATGAGCAAGTCTGACAGGAAAAAAAAGTCAAAAGTCAGAATTTTGCTCTTTATCATTGGACTTTACTCATATGTTCATATGTAAATTCTGAGAAAAGACACACACACACACAAATGTATATCAAATATGATACAGGGTTAATTTCTTTTAAACAGGTTTTTATTATGCTACATATCTTTAAACGCTCCTGACTTCTTTCTTGTGTGTGTGTGTGTGTGTTGTCCAGCGTGTCCAGAGGGCTGGTTTGGCAGGAATTGCTCTTTGCGCTGTAAGTGTAAGAACGGCGGTGTGTGTGATCCGGTCACCGGGAGCTGCCGCTGTCCACCAGGGGTCAGTGGAGAGCTGTGTCAGGATGGTGCGTTTACAGAAAACCTGCACTGAATGGACATATATAACAGACAAAATACAAACCATTCATAATATTGATACTGATGCAATCACTTCAGGTTGTCCCAAGGGTCTCTATGGGAAGTTCTGTAATAAGAAGTGTAATTGTGCTAATAACGGACGATGTCATCGCACTTATGGGGCGTGTCTGTGTGACCCGGGACTGTACGGAAGGTTCTGCCACTTACGTGAGTGCTGTACTGTGACATTATAACTACACTGTGCTTCGTGGCGTAATTAATAACAGGGTCCAGTTGCAAGGGTAATGACTTCCTGTCCCGTGTGTTTTTGCAGCGTGTCCTAAGTGGACGTTTGGCCCGGGCTGTTCGGAAGAGTGTCAGTGTGTTCAAAAGAATACCGTGGAATGTCACCGTCATCATGGCTCCTGCATCTGCAAACCTGGTTATCAGGGCCAAACCTGCAAAGATGGTCCGTTTGCACACAAACATCTGAAGTGTGGTTGATGCAAGGATGCATTGCACTGAAAAAAATGCATTGAAATCTTTTACTAAAATAAAAGAATTGAAATATATATAAATATATATAAAGAATTGGAATAGATACAATCTTATTTCATAAAATCAGATAATTATTATATAATTATTAAATAGTATTGATAGTAGATTAGTTGATGCATAATATTTAAAACTTTATTGAAAATTGCTTTACAATAATTTGAAAATTATATATATATATATATATATATATATATATATATTTATTTACTTTTTCAAATAATTTCAAATCAATTTTAAATGTAAATTTAAAAAAACAAAACAAGTTTGACAGTTGATGCATATCATTTTAATATTTTTTTCTTTAATGCTTTGAAATGCTTTACTGATATGTGAAAAAAACAAACAAACATAGAATCTAAAATTAAATGTTATAAATAAAATAATAATATGGATAGTTGATGCATTTGAACCTGTTTTATTTTAAATTGTCTTTGAAATAGTTGAGTAATATGCAATGAAAATATTAGAAAAAAAAAATTAATAAAGACCTAAATAAAAATGTATAACTAAATGAAAAACATCAACTTTTTTTTTTTTAATTTGCATTTGAAATTAAAACATGCTATTTAAAATTTAACCGAAATAATAAAATGAATAGTTGAAAAAGCCTTTAGATGGAGATGCAGTATATGATCTGATCTGATCAGTATTCATTGTTTTCTTCTCAGGGTGTGAATCAGGCTTCTTTGGCTCTGGTTGTGATAATAAATGCTCGTGTCCGGCTGGAGTGACCTGTGATCATGTGACCGGAGCGTGTCAACCGCAGTGTCCAGCTGGAAAGACAGGAGACAAATGTGACCAAGGTATATCAAGTCAAACTATATAAAGTACTTGACATGCATCATTCATTGACAGTGTTGTGCAAGTTACTTCCAAACTGTAATACATTATATATTACTTGTTACTGTTATTTAAAAGTAATTCCTTAC
>JAUMHE010000008.1:1967764-1987029 GCA_032359235.1 Enteromius mattozi | reverse complement strand
AGTATTCATTTACAAACTTGGACACCACACATGGATAATAACTGACCACGAACAGAAAATGTTCATTTATACATTAACTGTTTTTTGAATAATTAAACTTTCAACTAAAAGTGTGTTGTAACGCAAGCGTTATTGAACATGTACTGAGTAAAATATTACTGAAACTTGATTAGTAATGCCTTACACTACTGCGTTACAGCAAAAAGTAATTTATTACTCTAATATATTACTTTTGTAACGCGTTACTCCCAACACTGTTCATTGATGAGATAAAAAAGTCTAATTAAAATATATATGTATATATAATGTCCAAATAGCATTAAGGCCATCAGAGCTAAAGTATTAGACAAGCATCAGTCACTGATCAATAAACTGCATGTGGAAGTTGAATGTGCTTTGATTTGTGCTCCAGATGTTCAGCATGAAATATTTTTGTCATTACTGTGATAGATTGTGATGATGGGAGATTTGGGATTGGCTGCTCTCAGTCATGTGACTGTTCAGGGGCACCATGTGACAGCATCACTGGCCAATGCTTGTGTCCTGCTGGAACGTTTGGAAAACATTGTGAGAAAGGTGATAATGTCAAACTGACACTAACATGTCGTACTTGTATTGTTCTGTATTTTTAATATTATCTTCATATCTATCAAAGAGACCCCTGGCTTATTATATATATATATATATATATATATAATTTTTTATTTATTTATTTTTTTTAATTAGCTCTGAAATACATTCATGAAATACAATGAAAAATAATCGTAAAAACATGCAATCTTAAAATGAAATACTTTTAAAATATAAACAAAATAAAGATTTAAAATAGAAAACTAAAAAAATTAATACAATTAAATGTTCAGTATTTAGATTCAATACAGTTCAAAAATCACACCTTAACACAAATCAAATAAACAAAAAGTAGGTATTGTGTTATAAAATATTTTAAAACATTTTATTTTTATTATTATTTTTTTTTTACAAAATGTGAATATTAAAAACAGTATTTTATTTATCCTTTTTTTATGTTACATTATTTTATTTTAAAATTTTTGTTTTGTTGTTTTTGTTGAGCGTAAACATTTTGTACGCAGACTCAGAGCGTAATTGCTTTGCAGGTATGTCAATATGAGAAATATTCGCACAATTGCAAGTATTTCAAACAACTGTGTTGCGGGTCAAAATTGACCCGGAGCATAACATTTCGAGTCAAACTTATCCCTGAGCATAATACTGTCCAGATGAATAATCTAAACACACGCTATGTTCCTGCATCAGAGTGTGCTGAGGGTCTGTGGGGTGCTGGATGTCAGGAGCGGTGTCCAGGGTGTGAGAACGGAGGCCGCTGTGACCGGCGGGACGGCTCGTGTGTCTGCGCTCCTGGATTCATCGGCAGACTGTGCCAGAACAGTGAGTGCATCTCAAACACACACACACACACATCTGTCCTGTAAGGGTGTTTGGTGAATGTGTCTGTGTTCAGGGTGTCCTGCGGGACGCTTCGGAGCGGGCTGTCAGCTCAGATGTGCCTGTGATAACGGAGGACGCTGCCATCCTGTAACGGGACGCTGCTCGTGTCCTCCAGGCTGGACGGGCCACAACTGCAAGAAAAGTACGTCTTGTTCAGTTTTTTATTGTACAATTATATGTTATTATCTGTGTTTGATTTGTGTTTTGACTGTAGCCTGTGACACGGGGCGCTGGGGTCTGGACTGTGAGAGTGTGTGTGACTGTGGAGTGTGTGACGCTCAGACCGGACGCTGTCATTGTGAGGCGGGCTTCACCGGACCACGCTGTGACCAGAGTGAGTGAAACACCTGCATGCTCAGCAACACTACTGTAGATCACACAGTGGAGAGAATCAGATCATGGGCTTGCAAATACTACGGTTAAACTTCTTTCTGATAGTCCACTTTAGACATTCGGCTAACAATAATAACTCATTTGGAACTACATGTCTACTAACTCAGAGTAGACTGTTAAGGTAGGTTTATGGTTAGTTGACATATACTTGCAGAGTTCCTTATAGACAGAATGTTGTGTGGTCTGGACCTATCAAACTAAAGTGTAAGAAGATATTAAGCAGACAGTTTAGTAATACTCTTATGACTGCTAGTTGACATCTAGTTGGAAAGTTACTTACTGTTAGTAGAATGTCTAAAGTGGACTATTACCAAAAAATCATACTTGCACTCGAAGCTGCTTTGGATAAAAGCATCTGCTGAATTCATAAATGTAACTATTTGTTAAAGAGACTGGTTACATATTTAGCATTTGTGTATGGTTTTTGGTGCTAAAATTGTGACATTTATGCATTGTTTTTAAGTCCTTCTATATTCCATGTATATATCTAATATCTGTTATAAAAAATGTTATCTTCCAGATATGTTCTCATTTTAGATTGGACCGTCTTTCTGTATTCCTCTATGAATACTGCAATATCTGTCATAAATGTTACATTATTTATCATGCATTTGTAATGTGATCTATGTCTGGTTCCAGAATGCCCTGCTGGTTCGTTCGGCCTGGGCTGTAAGCATCACTGTCAGTGTGAAAACCAGGCGTCATGTGACCATGTGGGCGGAGCTTGCACCTGCAAGACTGGCTGGACTGGAACGTTCTGTGAAAAACGTACGATTGTTGCATTTATCATATATTAATATCAGTCATGTTATGGGATTCTGGTTTTTTGACCATTTATGTGTGTGTCCAGCCTGTCCGCAGGGTTTCTATGGTCTGGACTGTCAGCAGAAGTGTGTGTGTATGAACGGGGGTCTCTGTGATCACGTCAGTGGTGAATGTACCTGTCGGCGTGGCTGGATCGGACCACACTGCAACCAAAGTGAGCTTGTTATTAAAAATCTGCAACATTAAATCTTCAAGGCATGTGATTATCAGCTAACCTCTTCACCTGAGAAGCTGCTAAGGCTTTTTATACAAGCAGGATGTTCATCTTGCTGATGTGTGCTGAATTCTGCAGGATCTCGAGCACACGTTATGATTGTAATTTCTTCTTTTACGAGCACATGTGTCTTCCTGTCATGCACAGAGCCGTTTCCAGTGAGTAATGTGTGTGTGTTTGTCTGGTCTGTAGCGTGTCCTGCTGGACTGTACGGAGTGAGCTGTTCTCAGACGTGTGTTTGTCACAATAACAGCAGCTGTGACGCTGTAAGCGGTCAGTGCGAGTGCAGCGCAGGGTGGACGGGAGACACCTGCTCACAACGTAAGATTACAATCTGTGATATATACTCTTGTGGGCCATTTTACAGAACTGCTCAAAAACACAACTAAAAAACACATTTAAAAAACATTTATGTATTCAAATCTTAGATGTTTATTAAGATACTTTGATTATGTGTTGAAACCCACAATAATATTTAAAATATTAGTAAGCTTAATATATATAAAATCATTCATTTATTGGGCTCTTTCTATTGGGAGGGTGACTGTCCCGAACACTAACACCTAAATTTCAACTCATGAAAATTATATTAAAATCATTTTTGTATTTTTTTTTTCAATTTTTGTTTTTAAGTGTACCTTTTTAATTCTTTTAAAAAGTAAAGTAAAAAAAAACCATTTATTTTATTAAACTTTTTTTTTTCATGTCACTACCGAAACAGTGTATTGTTCTATTGGCCGAGACTATTTCTAACTAAACTCATAAATTTATGATCAGGAAATATTTCTGTCTCCCTCTCTCATAGCTACAAGGTGTGAGTACAGTCAAGTGTTCAAAAGTCTGACAAATCTGTGTGTAACTTTAAGGAAGTCACTACCGAACACATTTATTTTCTTCCATTAAGTACACTTTTTCCATATCATTTAGTGTTGTTGTTTAGAGCTATGCTAGCTAACCATATGCTGATTAGCAGCTTTGAGCTAGGTTCAAAATTATCTAAAATGGTCACTACCAAAACATCAGATGGAGTTTTGGTAGTGACATATTTATTCTTTATTTTTTGGTTGGGAGTGGTAATTGTCACTACCAAAACAGTCACTACCGCAACATGTCATCATTGTTTCAGTAGTGACAAAAGGGAACACATAATCCTCATATTTGAGGGAAATAAACAAACTATTTAGTACAGTTATGCATTTTTTGTGTATTTAACATGTTTTATTAATATTTTAGTAGTGTATGTTAAAATAATTCTTACAATAAAGTGATATGGTCACTACCAATGCATTACTGTCACTACCAAAAATGTGCAGTCATTACCGAAACAAGGGATGTTTTATGAAAAGTAGTAAAAAATTTATTTAAAAAGTTTACTAAATAATTAATTATTAATTAATTATAAGATGTTATGATATTTGTTTGGTTCAATGTGCATTCAAACTCATGAATTGTTAATGCTGAAATCAGTATAATCTACCTATGAAAAATTTGATTCAAAATGTAGCGAATCTCAGAAATTACACTTGGAATATTGTTAAAACTTTAATTGTATTGGATATACAAGGATTTAAAAATCTTTTAGTAAAAGAGCAAAACAATATATTTACAATTTAGATTTAAGCAAAATCCTAATAGGTCAATATAACACTTTTAATTAAGTTATTATTACTGTTTCAGAAAGTGACAAGTTTGACAAGATTTCTAGAAATACAATAAGAGAATATCACTTCACACTTAATAGAAATGTGTATCTTGGGTATTATACCATTATTATACCGTATTATACCATTTGCATACATAAAAAAAAATTTCAAGACGTTTCCAACTTCCAACTAAAATGGATAGAATGGCCCATATACATAATATACTATATACTGTAAACATAGTTTGGAATCTGTATGTTCATTCTTTTATGTTCATTAAGGCTGCTTTTTTAAATCACAAATACAGTAAAAAAACTTAAAACTGTGTTGTGAAATAGTACAATTTAAAACGACTTCTTCCTAATTGAATATATTTGAAAATCTAATTTATTCCTGTGATGCAAAGCTGAATATTCAGTATCAATACTCCAGTCTTCAGCGTCATACTATAGAAATTATTCAAAAAATGAACGCAAATATCTAATCAGCCAATCACACAGCAGCAGCATAATGGATTTAGGGTACATTTGCATGACAACAGTTTTTTCCTTCACGTTTTTTTCACATACAAGTACAAGTACAGTAGGAGCAGAGTAGGCCTCTTATGAAGAAAAGCAGTGTTTCTGTTATGTCTCCTGTATGCTGTATGGATTTCTATCTTTGTTCTAGTTCAGGTTATGTGTTCCTGTTTTTCCAGGTTGTTCTCCGGGTTTCTTCGGGACGGGCTGTGCTCAGAGGTGTCTGTGTCAGAGCGGGGCGTCGTGTGACCCTGAGAGTGGCCGCTGCTTCTGTCCCAGCGGATGGACGGGTTCAGCCTGTGAACTGGGTGAGAGACTGAGATTTGATATAAGTAATGCACAATATGTACACGCTTTATTGTATTTGACATTTTAAAGTGCTGTGTGCTCACGGATGCTCAGGGTTTTTATATTTTAATTTATTATTTATTTTATTTAAGAGAACACAAAATAATCAGGACATGATGCCAACCAGTGTGTAAATGTTTCGATATTTTATGTATTTTTATATATTATAAATAAATAAAATTGACCTCGATGTGTGAAGTTGGGAAGGAAAATAGCCGCTGATTTCCAGGCATTGCATCATATATATATAGTGTCATGCTGGTATTTTCCTTTTCAGTATTTGTTAACCCGTGTGTCAGAAGGGTTTGGCAACCGCAGACACTTTAGACACGGTCTCTGTTTCTAGGTCTTGGTTTCCTCTCCTCACACCTCATAATAGTTGTGCTCTGCTCCAGTGTGAACCTTTATAAAGCAAAAAACAAAAAAAAAACCCCACAGCTTTTATAAATAGCATATAAAATAAAAAAATATGTACAATGTTTAATAAATAATTGAATTTATTATTTATTTATTTAGTCTGGGATTGTGGTCCTTATATATTTTTTTTATTTTATATTTGAAGTATATGTACAGTAGTCAGCATTTAAAGTGGATCAAAACCTTTCATCAAAGTTAAAACCTAAAACCAAAATGCGTTCTTGTTTTACAACAAATTTGATCCACTATAAATGTTGACTACTGTATATCTATATATATATTTAAAATATTAATTAGACATTACAAATAGTAGCTTTAGAAATATTTTTTTTATTTGATTCAACATTAAATTAACACATAAACATTTAGGCTACAATGGCCTAACATAAACTATGGAACTAAAAGAAGATACATTTTTAGGAAAAGCTCAGTTTTTTTTTTGTTTATGCATTAGAAGTCTTTGGTAACCAAAACAGTTTGTTAACAGTCTACAAAATACCTTCTTTTATCATTATATATATAACATTTTTGATGGCAAAAGCAGACAATATTGTGTTTAAAATATATCACAATATTAACTTCTTATTTACTGAACTGTTGTATAAATTTGTTTCATAATTACTTTTATTTCATAACTAAAATGAGTTCAAATGACAGCCCTAATTTATGTATAATTCAGTAATAAATTAATGTAATGTCTTATATTTATTTAAGTATATATTATTTATATGTTTTGTAAATATATGCTTCATGTTGATGTGTGTGTATGTGTGTGTGTGCCTCAGAATGTCCAGCGGGTCGGTTCGGATCAGACTGTCAGGACAGATGTGAGTGTCTGAACGGGGCTCAGTGTGACAGACAGACGGGTCAGTGTGTTTGTCAGCCGGGCTGGACGGGACAGCGCTGTGAGAGCGGTAAGATCATCTACAGACATCTGCTGAACCTGTGATTAAACCAAAGTCTGAGTAAGAGTAGATCCTCGTTTGTCCCACCTCAGCTCACTGCCACAAATAGAAAATACAGTACGTCTATAGAAGTAAATATTTTATTTGACAAGTAATATGTGTGTAGGGAAGAGTGAGGGTGAAATGATCCTGATCCGCTGTGTGTGTGTGTGTGTGTCAGCGTGTGTATCAGGGCGGTTTGGAGTTGGCTGTGAGAGCCGGTGTGAGTGTGATCACGGCGCTGCCTGTCATCATGTGAGTGGACAGTGCCTCTGTCCTCCAGGATGGAGAGGAAGACGCTGTGAGAAAGGTCAGTTCATTAGTTCAGTGTCCGGGATGTTGAACAGGATCTGTACGTTCATCCACAAACGCTGCTTATTACATGTCAGATGTTATTTTAAAGTGCCCCTATTATGGGTTATGAAAGGTTCATATTTTGTCCTCAACAACAGGTTGACATGCATGCAAGGTCATGCCTTATAATATGCATTTATTTTAATCATGTTTTTCAATGATTCATTGAAACATTGATTGTTTGATTTAATTTAAAGCAGTGTTTGTGAGTTTTAATCGTTCCAAAAGTGGCACCTAGGTACAACTTGTACCCCGTTGTAAAGTATGTTCTCACACCACTTGCCAGCCTCTCACATGCTTATCTGAAATTTGGGGCTATGTCTTCTCAATTTCGGTCACATCGTTAAGGTCTGTGTGATTTTTCGGCCTCTTCACTCGACGTTAGTGTCGTGTATCTGTGTGCAACACTGTGTTTTTGTGTGTATTAGCATGTCTGCCGGGCTCATACGGTCAGGACTGTGTCCAGCAGTGCTCCTGCCCGCCGGGGACATCATGCCATCACGTGACGGGCAGCTGCGGCTGTCCTCCTGGCTTCACGGGCAACGGCTGCGAGCAGAGTAAGTCTGCAGCTTCACAAATCACTGCATCACAAGAGCTGTTCTAATAATAATCGTCTGTGTGTGTCTCAACAGTCTGTCTGCCCGGCACCTTCGGCATCGACTGTAATCAGCTGTGTCAGTGTTCAGAGAGAAACCAGCTGTGCCACCCGGTGTCTGGAGCGTGTTACTGCGCGCCTGGATTCACAGGACCCAAGTGTGAACAGCGTGAGTAATGCATTTAAACTTACACAAACCACTGGATTCATGGTTCTGAGAGGATATTTTGGTTTGTTCCTCTGCTGTCGAGTTCAACAGAGAACCACAAGGGGTTTGTGAGTTGAGCAGAAAACATAACAATGTCAAATTAAAACAACAATACAGAAAATCCTGAATTAAGGTACATAAAAATATAATTAATTAATAAAATAAAATGTGAATCATAAAATAATACATTTTAAAATAAATAGAATCAAACCGAAATTTACCAAAAATGATCAAATACTAAACGTATTAAGTTTCAAGTATTAAGTAAGCAAGTAAATGTATGAATGAATAAATAAATAAATACATCAAATAAATAAATAAATAAATATCTCATTTATACTTAAATAATAAAATAATACATTTTAAAATAAATACAATCAGACTGAAACTTACCAAAATGTATAAAATCCTAAAAATATAAAACGTTAATTTAAGGTAATTTTTTAAACACAGCAATTATGTGTCAAAAATTTTAATTTAAACATTAAAAAACTGTACTCTTACCTAGAATTTATAGAAATAAATCATAAAATCTCAATTAAAATGAATAAAAAACAAGAACAAATTAAAACACTTAATAAATATACAAAAACATAAAATTGTGAAGTTGAAATAAATACTTCTGAAAAATGCAATAAATCTTTCCAAAAATGTAAAATAAATAAAAGTGTAAAATTAAATTAAATATTTTTAAAATGAAAACAAACTAAAACACTTAATAAAAATAATAAAAACAGAACAGAAAAACAGAAATGTAAAATTAAAATACATAAAAAACGAAATAAAATACAAATCTAATGAAACCATGAAAAACAAGAAAATTAAATAAATAGAAAATTAAATACAATAACAAAATAAAAACATTTAATAAAAAAATGAAATATTTGACCACCATGACACAACATTAGAAAATTCTGATAAATTATTAAATTAAATTATTGCAATATAAAATGGTGTAAAAATTTAAATATGAACTGTTTATGCGGTGTTGGATGTGTGTGTGTAGCGTGTGCTGAGGGTTTCTACGGTCCCGGCTGCGAGCGGCGCTGTCAGTGTGTGAATGGAGGCGTCTGTCTTCCGGACTCGGGCTCCTGCGAGTGTCCGGCGGGATTCATCGGGGCCCGCTGTCATCTCAGTGAGTCACACACTCTACACAATACACAGCACGAGTCTCAGACAGCAGTGTTTGACCAGCGCTCTTCCCCTGCATCCTCTGGTGCTCAGCGTGTCCGGCGGGACGCTTCGGGCCGGACTGTGGCCGTGTGGCCGTCTGCGGGACGGGTGCGAGGAGTGATCCAGTCACCGGCGAGTGTGAGGCAGAGGAAGGTGAGCTGCTGTTCAGTGAGAGCAGATGTGTGTGTTCTCTGATGTCTGACAGCTGTGTTTGTGTAGTGTGTCCCGCGGGCCGCTTCGGACCGAGCTGCTCTCAGCGCTGTGACTGCAGTAACAGAGGCCTGTGTGACGCCGTCTCTGGAAACTGTTCATGTGGCCTCGGCTGGACCGGCTCGCGCTGTGAGAGAGGTCATCATACTGCTCTTACTCTACATTTAATAGTCATTTATCCATCAGATCCATCAGGTTAACTGACATCAGTAAACAGGTCAAATATGCTAATCCGTCTCACACCAGAAACTCAGCATGAATTGAACTTCAAACAATTTGGCGTAAATATACATTAAACCAGTGTCAGTGTGGGATTCACTTCCTGTTCTTACCTAATTACCACTGGAAGAAACTGCCATCCAAACTGAATTTGAAATAATATTACAGCATTTTGACTAATATTTCATGTCAAATTGATATCAAGGCTATTTGATTACATGGAAATATATGAATCAAAGTGCGATTACATGTTTAATAATCTGTTAAGTATTATATATAAAATAACATACCTGTTAAATAATAAAAACAATGTCTGTAATGTCCCTAAAACAACACAAACAAAAAATATATAATACAATATACAACTACATTTATTTTAGGGAAATGATTGAAAAAATTATCTAAATGATACAAGTATGTAATAATACAATTATAATATTTTATAGATTTTGTATAATTATTTATGATACATATGTATGATAAAAACACTGTATATTGTAACAACATTGCAATATTTGACTGTGTATTGGTCTTTAAATGACAAATAAGTAGTACATATATTGTACAATCAAATATATTTATTTTGATAGCATTTTATTTTACGGTTACACCTATTAGTTGCTTATTAGCATGGATATTACTAGAATATTAGTCATTTATTAGTGCTAATTAAGCACATATTAATGCCTTATTCTGCATCTCTAATCCTATCCAATTCCTAAACTTAACAACTATCTTATTAACTAGTAATAAACTAGTAACTAGCAGCAAATGAAGAATTTATTGAGGGAAAAGTAGTAGTCAATAGTTAACAAGTCTTACCTATTCTAAAGTGTTTTAATTCTAACTGTATAATGTATATATAATTGTATAGACTCTCCTGCTTCAGATCTGTTGTGTTTCTATCAGTGTCTGGGTTTTATGATTGAGTGTGTGTGTGTGTATTCAGAGTGTGTCGAGGGTCGCTTCGGTCCTGACTGTGTTCTGCAGTGTTTGTGTCAGAATAACAGCACATGTGACCGAGTGACAGGAAGCTGCCGCTGTCAGCCGGGATACTATGGTCATCTCTGTCAGCACGGTGAGGTCCATCAGAAGCTCTTCCAGCACAGACGAGTGTTAGCTGTGTGCTGACTCTGTGTGTGTGTTTCAGTGTGTCCCGCTGGTCTGTTCGGCTCTGGCTGTCTGCAGCTCTGTGACTGTATGAACGGGGCTTCATGTCACCCCCGAACCGGACAGTGTCTCTGTCCCGCTGGATTTCACGGCTCTCGCTGTGAGAGAGGTCAGACGATCAGCATCTACAGTACATCAGTCCACACGCACACACAAACACATGTTGCTATATTTGATAGACTTCTGTTGTTTTTATACTGACCTAACAATATTTTTTTTATTGCCCTACACCAACCCTATTCCTAAACCTACCCAGCACAGAAACCGTTTTGCATTTTACATTTTAAAATGAACTTCGTTTAGCATTTTTAATAATTTATTTCCTTGATGATTGACCAAATGTCCTCACAAAGTCAAAAAGTCCTTGTGGGGATATTTGGTCCTTACAACTATAGCAAAACACACACACACACACACACCTACAGTAATACTGTAGTTAATCTGCCTTTCCTCTAAATCAGTCAATCAAGTAACATTTTTTTTAAACCGTAAGTCAATTCCTAATTGTTTACAGCATTTCAAACATTTCTTAAGAAAATTCAATTAAGAACTGATGTATATTTCATGAAGATGTGCCCATATTAAGCCTTTACACACAATACTTCATAGAGTAAAATCAGTTGCTTCACATAGTTAACATATGTGTCCCAGGACCACAAAACCAGTCATAAGGGTCTGTTTCAATCATTGATGTATGGTTTGTTATTATATGACAATATTTGGCCGAGATACAGCTAATAATCTAAATACTGAGAAAATGGCCCAAATGAAGTTCTTAGCAATGCATATTACTAATCAAAAAAAAAGTTTATATATTTACGGTAAGAAATTAACAAATGGCTTCATGGAACATGATCTTTAATATCTTAATGATTTTTGGCATAAAAGAAAATTTGACCCATATTATGTATTTTTGACTGTTGCTACAAATACACATGTGCTGCTGAAGACTGCTCCAGGGTCACAATATTATTGTTACAGTAGCTTAACTAAATAACTAACTCATTATTTGAGATAAACATTAGCTTAAGTAAATAATATACAAAGCAAACGTTTTTATTTTAGCTACTTAATAAATATTAAAATAAAATACAATAATAATAATAATAACATTTCAGCTTGTTTTATTTCTGCCTATACCCTAGGAAACACTTCCTATTTTGGTTACATTTATGTTAAAGTACTAAAATAAGTTAAAACCTTTTTTTGTTACTTGAAATAAAGTAAACATTAACCAAAAACCAACAAACACCCCTCTGTTTGTTGCTCAGTGTGTGAGCAGGGCACGTTCGGTGTGAGCTGCTCTGGGTCATGTGACTGTGCGGAGGACACCCCGTGTGACCCGGTGAGCGGCAGCTGTGTGTGTGCCTCAGGACGGACGGGGGTTAGGTGTGACAGCGGTGAGGACCGTGACGCTGTACCTTCATCATTACACCTGTATGAGTGTGTGTGTGTGTGTAACGTGTGCTGTGTTGTCAGACTGCAGCGTGATGCGGTTCGGACCCGACTGTGCTCTCAGCTGTGAATGTGAGAACGGAGCGCAGTGTGACCCTCGAAACGGACGCTGCCTGTGTCTGAGCGGCTGGTTCGGCATCACATGCTCACAACGTAAACCTGCTTCACAGTTTGAGTTTTTTGTTTTAAAATTATAAAAATAAGTCGTGAGTCTTTCTCCCCATTTTCAATTGTTTTAATTCAATGATAGGTTAGAATTTTGTTAATTTTTTGAACAAAAGATCAAAAGGATAAACAATGCAGATTTATTTTCACAGCCACCTTTGCTCAGATTTACCAAGGGTGCCAATATCAGTGGAGGGCACTGTATTTCAGTTTGACTTATTTTAGCTGAAATATGTTTAACTGTATTAATATTTTATTTCTGTTAGTTATTTTAAAGTAGGTTGTTTTAGTGAACACATGAAATGTGATTTGAATGGTTGTGACTGTATTTTGTCAGGTGGCCCTTCAGAGGAGAAACTCTCACACTGAGCAGCTGCAGCGGGACACAAACACACAGGTGCACTTTACTCACAGCTCAGTCTTCATCCTTCATCACACGTTCAGGGGATTGTCAGATTCACAAGAGAAAAGAAAAGTGCCTTTGGATTTCAGAACACTCTGGATTGTGGCTATATTTAAGAATTTATAAAATGCAAGTTCACAAAATGTATTAGTTTTACCTCTGACAGACTGTAACGTTTGATAAAGAAACATCGGTGTGGATGGGAAGATATTAAACTGTACATGAAGTGATGTTTCACGATGTTAGAAATGGTGCTACGACAGCCTCTTATTAAAAGAGAGCCTGTATATGTTACTATTAGAAGAAAAAAATGGGAACTGGTACATTTTTCATGCTTTTGGTTGTTTTGTATAAAATTTGAAATTATTTATGTTTTGTAAAATATACAATTGTAAATGTTTCGCAAACTCTTTAATATGTGAACCTGTTGAAAAAGTTTGTACTACTAAGTGCCACCCTGGAATAATAGTTTTTTTTAAGCATGTGTTAAATATTTTAAACAGCAGCTGTGCACTATATTTGTAATTCAGCAAATGATGTCTATAAAGATTTAATTTCATTATTCTTTTTTAATCCAGGAGCTGTATTTGTGAAACAATAGAATAAATGTCAGCTGTCATTTTGTTAGTTTAACATCTCAATTTCTCAAGAAGAAAAAAGGAAAGTGTATATAAAGCATGTATGGAAGCATATGTGTAGTTAAATTCAGTTTGAATTTGGCATTTTCCCATACATATGTGCAACATTTAGTGCAAAATGAAAATTAAATTCTATAATTTCAATTAGCATATTAAAAAGTCGTGTAGAAAATAGCTTATTAAAGTTGCAATTAAAATGAATTAATTATTTAAATGTCCAAGCATTTTTCCTAATTGCATTTAGACTAAGGACACATGAACATGTAAAGATTATATTAAAAAAAACACTTTATAAATTATTGGTACTGTATAGAAATCATTATAGTATTGACTGTCATTACTGCTTATGTATGGAGGCATATGTGTAGTTAAATTCTGAAATGTAATATGCAAAATGGCAATGCAATATGTAAAATAGCAATATATATTTGTTTTTAAATGTACATTTTCTCATACCTATGTGCAATTTAGTAGTCCAATTATATAACTGAAATACCCATTTTCTACACTAGTTTTAATAGGCAAATTAAAAACATATTTTAAAGCTTATATGTTCATGTGTCCAAACACATTTAGGAAAAATTATTTTGCTAGTTTTTGCTTGGACACGTTTAACATCTAATCAATTTAAGTAATAAATTCATTTTAATTTTGCAACATTAATTAGCATATTAAAACTAGTGTAGAAAATGGCTAATTTAAATTATAGAATTGAATTTTTATTCCGCACTTAATGTTGCACATATGTATGGGAAATTCAAAAAAACATTGTTATTTTACATATTGCATTTCTAACTGAATTTAACTATGCATGCTTCCATATACTGTATAAGCAGTAATGACAGTCAGTACATTATGAATGATTTATTGCTACTCTATGTAATCAATGAAGTGTAGTCTGATTATGTAATATAATTACAAGTACTTGGTTTTTGTAATATTATCACATAATTCAGATGACATGTAATCAATCTTAACCAAAATAGAAAGGCAAAAAGACACGTAGTGCATTTTTTTTCATTGTCAATATTTTATAGTTGTCATTTCATAGATACTGGCGCTGTACATGTCTAAATTTAGATTCAAGCACAATGCAGTCAGCAAATGCCTTTCGATGAAAATAAAAGAGCCAAAGGCTGGAGTGATCAGGACCATGAATACTCTTATGTATATATATATATGTACAAAGGTCAAACTATATACAGATATATCTGACTTGACATACAGTATTTCTCCACAAAGCGTGGAAATGTAGCTTGCCATTGTATACATTTCACAGAATTCTCCAAAATGCATATTCAGTGCAAAAAAATTGCTCTTTGTAATCTTTGTCATCATCATCGTCATCATTTTTAGGTCAGTACCACCGAAGGGCAACAAAGAATGGTAAAAAAATAAAATCATATTTTTGTCTTTATCTTTGCAAAATATTAAACATGAAAAATGATCTCCCCGGGAACTAAAGTATGGTACTTGAAAACAATACTCTTCAGATCACTCAGATCTGGACTGATAATTACAGATTTCATAACAAATCACACTTTTCTCTGTTTTCCCAACCATTCCACTCTGAAATGAAAATCCAAACTGCTCAGAGGCATGGAAAACCAGGCAATGATTTTCACCAAACTAATAAAATGAAAACATTAGTCGACACGAGACACAAACATGAGTTCAGTCAAACACACCGAATCTAAACTAATAACCGCCTCTGTTCACAAATCTACCGCTCGCTTTAGTTCCCACACACACTTTAGTGATGCATTTCATCTCCACCATATTCTAATGTACAACAGTGAAATATAAAGGAATGCTTCAGATTCAGTGCCACTGAAGATCTATGGTCAATAAAAAACACTTGACAGTAATGAACTTGCCAAGCTTATGAGGCAAGAAAATATTAAAATATAATTTGTTAAGTGTAACCATAACATTTCAGCATTATACTAGCATGATAGAAATGTTCATAAACAGGCCTGTGTCATATTTCAAGCATTTGGCTACCACTTTATGTCTATTTTTATTTCTTTAAATCAATTATTTCATTGTGTTTTATTTATTTGTAAGCATTTGGCTACCATTTAATCTTTCTCTCTTGTTCTTAAACTAAAATAAAATGAATTATTTGTTGGTTTATTTGTAAGCATTTGGCTACAACTTGTTTCTTTTGTTCTCTCTCTCTCTTTTATTTTTATTTATTAATTATTATAATGCAAAAAAAAAAAAAAGCATTCTATGCTCACAAAAAGTACATTACTGTTAACAACATACTTGGCTTGTTTGAAATGATGCCATGAATCGACCTGAACCTGAAACATTCCTTTAAAAGGGAAAAGACGTCTACACTACAAGTGTAAATGAATCATCTCCAATGAAGCAAGTGCCTAACAAATAAAGTGCAAATCGTTCAAAGACTGTCTGTTAGGAGTAACTGCACCGTTATTATAATCAGGAAACGTACGTGGCTAAAACGCTCTTCAGAGAGACAAACAAACGCACAGATGAGATGAACGGACACCAAACTTCAACATTCAACTGTTTAAAGTCATGAATAGACTTGATATACTAAGACAAATGTAACTCCCATAACTTTGTTTTTCGGATCTTTAGAGTATTTTTAATCACTACCATGAAGAACAGCAAGCTCGTCTTCTCAGAATTGTACAAAAATGTCAGTCTGGCCAACATTATCAGATATGAATTGTGCATTAAATGTGTCAAAACAGCGCATGGATCCTGCTGCATGCTTTCCAAATGAACCTCATGCAATTCTCTTGTGCTTGATTGGACAGTTTGACTAAACGCTGCAAGAAATTCAGTACTATCTTAATGATCAACGTCTGGCGACCAATCTCCATTTAAAAAAGAGCTAAAGACTGCTTATCATTCATACTGGGTGCACTATGTATACTTGCACTAAGTATGTATATATGTACTTCTATTCCTAGAGCGCAGAGTGAATATACAAAGTGAAGAAAGATGCGCAGATACATGCTGCTAAGTGAGCCATCGTCTCTCTGTGGGAAAGAGGACACGGGAGTCACGTTACTGACGGGATGTGGGATAAATCTTTGGCTTCAGCCACACGTATCATCACCGACACATATAGAAGAAATGCCCAGTGTTCAGAAATGAGATGAAGAAACAGCAAACGATGTATTTCACATACACACACACAAACAAACACATGCAGACGTAGACATTCTACCGCAGTCCCTGAGCTGCTGACACAAACAGGCCTTTGCTCCTATTGGGCGGGTAAGAGAATGCTATTTAAACAGTCCGCTTTCCTATTGGCTAGGAACATCTGCTGAGCTGTGGAAGGCCACAGGTGAGCGCTGGCCCCAGCTACACTGCAGACAATATCGTCCAATCGCTGTTGGGTTTGCTACTAATAGATGTCCAATCGCAGGGTGAAGAAGCAGGACTGTTTCACCTTTGTTTAGGATTGAACCTGCGACTTTTGTGTTAGCAGCCCATTATGTAGAACCATTAGGCTACCACCACCTCATGTTTCTATTTGCTGCTAATAATCAATAGATTTGCCTTACAAGGTGAAATGTCACACACAAAAAAAGCCTGATATTTCACCCTAAAATCAATATTTTAGGACCATCAAGGTTTTTATCATACTGCTACACTACATTAAATACAATGTGTAGGAAAAATGAAAATGTCACAATGGAGAAAAAAAACAACAAAAAAATAAGGTCCTAAAATAAGTAACCTATTGTTGTATGTAATATATTTTTAGGAATTTTTTTTTTTTACATTATGTAACTTATTTTTTTAAGAATGATTATTTTTCACTTAATTTCTTTATTTTCTTCTAATTCAAAAAGAAAAGTTTTTTTTTTTTACTCAATGCATTGTGTCTGGACTAAAAAAAATAAATAAAATCAATATATATATATATATATATAGGACCATCAATTTTTTTTTTCATTATTTTGACAATTATTTTTATTCTTATAATTTATTAAAATAATGATAAAAAAAATCCTGACTTTTGTTTTCTTTTTTAATAATATTACTGTAATACATCATGACTGAACACTTAAAAAAAAAATTAAGTACAACATTACAATTCACAATTTAATTCTATATACACACACAGGTGTGTACCTACACCTTAAAGCAATAAGGAACGCCTTTGTTTCACATAACATTAGACAATTTGTAGAATAAAATTACCTTAATTATCATGAAAATGGTCACAACTAAATTAATAAATCAGTTACAATGGTCCTAAAATAATACGTAGTTTTATTTTGTATATAGATATTGATTTTGAGGTGAAATATGACCAGAACATGTTTGGACGTTTCTAAACATTCACTCTTCAGATGTAACATTTTGCAGTAATCGCATGAAATACTTTTGAAGCATGAGTACTTCAGATAATCAAATGAATCAGCGTGTGTAATAACTGTAGCATCAGTGCACTAGACGTGTGCTAGGAGCAGGTTCCTGTGGATGCCAGCGATCTTCAGCAATCACGCAGACAGCTGCCCTCCAAAAGCACAGATCTCGGACGGCCCTGTTAGCAAAGCAATGACACGTGAGAAGCCAGGGCCATACTTTGAGGCTAAACAGTGAAGAACAGACACCGAGACGACTGTGCCCTGTGCAGAATAAGGAAAAGCGATTGATTTTTGCCCCGTTCCAAACTAGAGAGGAGCTGCTTTTAAATCAGTTTCCACTCAATCAAGCCGCTCCCTCTGTTGTTCTCTTAAAGTGCTTATTGGTTTGCCTGCGAAAGGGGGGCGTGTGCATACGTAACGCAGACGACACAGTGAATAGTTCTGGGCTGGGACACCTCGATGATGTGAACGATGTGTGCAAACCCTAATGGATCACACGAGTGGCTATGGATCAACTATTTCAGCTCCATTTATGCATTCAATACAAAAAAAAAAAAAGCAAAGCAAAGAGAAAAACTGAATATTTCCAGCAACCAAGCAAGCATGTTATTTTTGAAAAATGTTGTTAAGCGTAATTTTTCTTCTTTTCATTTTGTCCTTAATTACCCTAATGATCTGATTATAAAGTACCCATACGGATGAATCCGTAAGCGCATATCTTCAATGCATCGCTCTCTATCTTTTATTTCATCCCCTCAGTCAGTGATGTGTCTTTTTTTTTTGTTTGTGTATTTTTCACGTTTCTTGCCCTTTGTGTTGTAAAAGTCTTGCTCTCCAGGGTTTGTGGGTGCTTGCCCGTCTCATGCGGCCGGTACTCATTCAGTAAAAGCTGAAGCAAACGGAGGATCAGGCAAAGGTGTGTGTGGAGCATCCGGTCCCGTCCGGTCTCACACTAGGAGCGGTAGTCCTTTTTACTGTAGGGTTTGTTGCCCAGGATACTGTCCACCTCGTGCACGATGGAGGACGATAACTTTGGAAGAACCTGTAAAAAGAGCTGCAAACTGAGTGTGGATTCCATTTATTTACACATACATATAATGTATATATATATCCCTATATATAGCTCTCAATCGGGTGTTAAAAATGTGTCTCGCAAAGTGGTTCTCTTATGTAAATGTGCAATTTATATATATATATATATATTTTTTTTTTTTGAACATCTTATTTTTGACAATTATTTTGAGATTTAAATATATATATATATATATATATATATTTACATTAGTATCACCCTAATATCTGTATTTACAATATATATTTATAATATTTACATTTACAATCTAAATATATAACCAAATGCACACACAAAAATACGTTTTTGTTTGAATAACGTGTGTTCTGTGTATATTTACTATGTATAAAAAAAACACACACAAAGTATATACATATATATATATATATATATATATATATATATATATATTATTAACATGTATTTACATGTCTATATTAAAAATAATATTTATAGTATTTATATAA
>JAUMHE010000008.1:1915061-1940855 GCA_032359235.1 Enteromius mattozi | reverse complement strand
TGAAAAGTTTCCCCCCTCACATATACTAATGTGCCACAAACAGGAAGTTAATATCACCAACCATTCCCATTTTATTATGGTGTATCCATATAAATGGCCCACCCTGTATATGTGTGTGTGTGTGTGTGTGTGTCTACGTGTGCGACCCTGGACCACAAACCCAGTCATAAATGTCAATTTTTTGTCCAGATGAAGTCTTTAGCATATTACTAATTAAAAATGAGGTACTTAATGTCCTAATGATTTTTGGCATAAACTAAAAATCATTATACATATACATATGCAAACAGAACAATCAAACATGCAATTCAAAGCTGTTTCTTTATCACTCTGTGCCTGATTATGTCCCAAATGTTGGTAATCTAACCAGAACAACAACAGCATCTGGAAGAGAGCATTTTAAGTCATCACAAAGCACTGAATGTCTGTTCTGTATTGAGTGTCTTGCAGCTTTTTCTTGACTCAACCAGAATGTAAAAGAAAGGCAGCAGAATAATTTTATAGCTATTAAACGGTAAACAGCAAGTCTGGCTCTGTCTGTGAATAGGTATTATTTACCCCTGCAATTTCAGCGCTTCCAACGCGTTTAAAGCACTTGAAAGTGCAACTTTAAAACACTTGCCAACTGCTGTCCCTTAAGGGCATTGTTTGAGCGCTCTCAGACTGACATCTGGATAATGAACAAAGCTGTACGTCCAAGAAGAGGAGACTCACCAATCCAGAGCTCAGCAACACACCAGACCATTTTTCTTGCAGTAACATCACATTTTCAATGGAAACACTGAAGCCAGACGTCACTAACAACAGACCAATCAGTCTGTGAAGATCAAGGCCACTCCAGTCAACAAATTAGCAATAAATTGCTTTGTACTTTATATTCAACTAAAGTCCACAACCATTCAAAAGTTTGGGGTCAGTAAGATTTTTTGGAAAGCAATTAATAATTTTATTCAGCGAGGATGCATTATATTAGAGAGAGTAAAGACATTTATAATGTAACAAAAAAAAAAAGCTACAAAAGAAATGTTGTTCCTTTCATCACAATATTAAGCAGCACAACAAGCACATTTTCTGAGCACCAAATCAGTATTTATTTATTACATTTTATACAGATGTTTTCAACATTGATAATAATAGGAATAACTGTTTCTCGTGTCCATGTGAAACTGGAGACTGGAGTAATGATGCTGCTGCAGCTTTGAATCACAGGAAAAAAAATAGTAAAGTTATGAATAAAAGTTGTAATTTCAATTCGTTAAGCTACATTCACAATATTATGGTTTTTACTGTATTTTGAGCAAATAATCTTCATAAAAAACAAAACGAAAGCAAAAAATGTATTAAATAACTGAAATCATGGTGATACTTAAAATAAATAAATTAAATAATGAGTTAAAATAATTAAAAATATGTATATTTAAATATGACCCAAACCTCTGAACATTATAGTTTACACTGACTTAAAAAATATATTTCAAATTACAAGATATTATTTAATAAATGAATGCACATCGGTTTATTTTATTAAACGTCAATAATCAGAGCAAATTATGAGCTGTCAATCAAAAAATGGGCAGAACATTTTAGTGATTGCACTTTTTAGTCAGAGAAAATACACTACATCTTTCGGGAAATATGTAGAATGGCAAAAAAAAAAAATTATATGGATTTATACATTTAAATGCTTATTAATATAAATCAGATAAGAAAAGTCTGAAGTTACTGAAATACAAATATAAAATTAACATGATATTTGAGAATAAAACAACTTTACTTGTGCCACATCTATAGCACTTCACATGTAGACAGCTGTGTTGATTATAACAGACGTGTTATGGACGTGTGTCAGCCGTGGGATGTTAGCTAGGTGTGGCTCATTGCCTGCTGATCGTTCAGCCTTTTAACCTGCACGCTCATAGACTGTGAGTGAGCAGAGACCCTCCGGTGCTGCTCTGATAAGGCCCCTCTTCAATGCTCCATTGAGGACTAGAGCCTCCGCGGGCCCTTTTATCAGCCGTGTGAGGCAGCGGGAGGAGGGAGGTGAAGACAGAGGGTTTGACAAGCACTGACCCCCACTGACAGGTGGCCAGATTGAGGGGCAAGATTAGCTCCACTCTCCAGCTGAAGGGAGGGCGAGCGAGACACATCAGCCAGGATGAACGACCATGCCGTGCCACAGTGTCATGCCTGGCAGCCCTAGAAACTTGGCAGGAGAATACATCAACACAAAAGGTGTGTGAGCCGGGACTAAAACCTACTTCGGCCCTATTTAGAGGGGATTCGCTTTATATGAAGAGGTGGGATCATTTTCAAAGCTACATTTTTTAAAGCCTCTCCATTATTTTAATTGGACCTTTTCCTGTGGCAGAAAATATTCTTAAGTGTTATGAAATGCTCTAAGAAAAAATAAAAATGGTTTCACTCTGAGCAGAATCAGGATTATAACATATTGCTCTGTATTATTAATGTTTCAAAGTAGAGTTTGAGTAGAAAAAAATACTGCTTAATAACGTTATTATTATTTTTTATTACCTCTGCCTGTAATAATAATAATAATAAAATTAAAAGTACAGCATTTTCTGTACTCAAAAATGAAAAAAAAAAAAGTTTTAAGCTGGTAGCGTATCTTGCACTTATTAATATCCAATACAGCATCATCTTTTGGCCAGATGTAAACACTCAATAATTTAAAGACATTGAAGTATCTTTTTCTAGATATTTAAACATGTTTCCTGCAATGGTTTGCAGCAACAAAAAAAAACAAAACATTAAATTGCATAGTGTCACATGATGCTTCAGAAATCATTCTAATATGCTTATTTGCTCAAAATAAACATTTATTATTATTAATGTTGAAAACAGTTTTGCTACTTTATATTGTTGCATTTTTTATTTGTACATACTTGAAACCGAAATCTCTAACATTACAAAAGTATAAGAGTCAACTAAAACTGTAAAATCTTAACATATAATTACATTTGAATTAGTTGCAACAATCAACAAAAAGTTTAAGATAATACTTCCTGCTTAAATACTTGCTATAGACAATTTTGAGACAGATCAGTTACACGTGACATCAGAAGGTTTGCGAATTCTATACTTTCTTTTCTCCTGTACGAACAGTCAATAAACATTACAGACATCCACTAACTCCTTTATAGAAAACTAATCCCATTTGAATAGGGCTTTTGAGGGAAGCTCGCGGTTAGAGCACCTCCACTGTAAAAGAAGATGGATGTTATAGCTGGAGTCAATGAGATGAAGTTTGATTCAATCTCTCGGCTATATTGATTTCAATTGATTTAAGAAAATAATTTTCCAATATTACTTTTCAGCGCCGTCTGATCATCCTCGGCACGCGCCGTTCAGAAGCGTTCTTAAGGTAATTAGTTTTGTTTCTTGCCGGGAAAGCTCCTTGACCTCATTGTCATAGTCACACGGCATCAAACGGCTCACAGAGCGGCAGAGGCTCTCGACTGCAGCCAAAGTCGTTTGAACTCGACTCCGCCTATCTGAGGGAGGCGGATGAATCGCGGACGTCAAGTCGCGCAACAAGTGCAGACCGTTTTGTGTTTGGAAGATCTCCTGTTGTGCCAGGGCGTCTTTGATGATGTCTATCGCAAACTTCTCCAGCCTTATATAAAAGAGCTCATTTCATACAGGAGCCCAGCATCTGCTCGGAAAGGTACAAGATGCATTGAGTTCTACAGCAGTTTAAAGCTACACTTCTCTGAAGTGCAACAGCCAACGACATCCTTTAAGTATTGCAGGGAGAAAAAAAAAAGCACAACAACAACAACAGAAAGAAAGAACGGAAGAGAGGAACATCAAAGCCAGGAGCCCGACTTAAGTACGCTATTCATCATTCTCATTGTCATCGCAGGTGACGCTCTGCTGAGAAATGCAGTTAACGCGAGAGCAACGCTGTTGGACTGCCAGAACCGTGCATCAAATTTGCGAGCGCTCCGCAGTCACAGCTCAGGGCGCCTGAGTCATTACGCTCAGTGTAATGAAATTAATTTAACTTTTGCTTTAAAATACATAGGACCTTCTGTCTTCTCCACGGTGTCGGCTAAATAATAGCTTAAGACTTTAGAACACAATCTTTCGAGTTGCCATTTTTTCCCTGTGATTATTTGCAGGAAAATGAGAAGTGGAGGCCTGATTGAGAATTAAAATCTAATCGGCGAGCTCCAGTCTGGCCGTCGCTGATGAGCCGGTGGCTATGCATCACTGACATCAGCCCACTCCCCTGATTTCTATTACTCTAAAACACAAGCTCTGCTTATCTAGTTCTATTACCCCTTAGCTGTCTTTTCCCTTCCTGACCTCCTCTCCAACATTTCCCTGTCGTCTGATACTTTTCTTACTCTTCATTGGAATCCTTCTATCGAGCCGCATCAGAAGTGTCTTGCGATTACTTTGAATCTGAGGGTTACACAAGAGGTTGTCTTTATACTGTAGGTCTGTAAAAAGCTTCATGTATGTATGGTGCTAAATGCATGAACGTCATTGCACTAGACAGCGAAATATCAAACCAAGAGGCATTTGCAAACAAATGATGCAAGAACCTTTCTTGAAAAACAAACTTCTTTTTATGAAAAAGTTTTGCTTCAAAACTAAATATATTTATGTGTGTGTATATTTTATGCTTATTATAGACTATTCAATTATAAAGAAATTATCACTAAGATGCTATTATAGTTTTTATTTTTAATTCGTTTAGTTTTTAAATTAGTTTTTATTTTATATTTTCCATTTTAACTATTTTGCAGTGCTTATTTATTATTATTTGTCTTATTATTGTCTATATAAGTTTGTATTTTTGCTATGTTTATATTTTATAGATTTATTTCATGAAAATGTTGTTATGATCTTAGTTTTAATTGAGTTATTAGAGTATAAATTGTAAATTTATATTTTAAATTATATATACGCTCTCAATTGCATGAATTAAATATATTTATTTATTTATTATTATTCAGTTGTTCACTTCAGAATACCTTCTGGATTTCCCACAGAAACAGATGCACAGCTTGATATTGATCAGAGCATTTTAGTCTGTTTAGAGAAGCAGAAGCATGATAACCCCGACAAAAGACAGGCACTGAGGATGCTCTGTACATTACAGCACATTTAAAGCACAATATCTATGCACGGATCGATGCATGTCAGGAAGAATGTGATTTACTAATGAACCGGTTTGGGCTGGTGTGAGAACTAGATCTTCTGAGTGAACAGAGCTGAAGGCTACCTTCTGTGGCTTTAATCATTAATAGGCATATGCAGATCCTGTTCTTATTAGAACATGTTAGACTGCGATGGAGGCAGGGAGGTCCTCTAATTGAAAGCAAAGTTTTGTTGATCAAGATGTTGTAGAAATACCCCTTTCACAGGCACATTCGGCACGGTTCTCTTTTGATAAAAATGCAATCAAACCCAGTGGCCCAAAGAACCTGCCAATATCCCTTTGCAATATCCCTGTGATAACCATAAGCATACATGATGGATCTCTAGAGTTAAATTCTGTGAGTCAGCACATCAGGGTTATTTACAATCAAAACATGTCTCTCCCTCTGAAAGTCTTTTAATGACTCTTCTGTGAAATGAGAGTATGGAATTATTGTTTTCCAAATGCAGATTTGATTCCTGCTTAAACTATAAACATACATTATGGAGTGTAAGTTCCATTCTAGAAGGCTTCATCAAGAAGGATACAACAACTATATTAGTGTCCACACCAAATTACAATAACATTTTGTTAATTATAAGTGCTACTGTGGTTGTCTGGACACGCTCCTTAAATTTGTGTTGATTCTGACTGGCTGTTAACATTTCAAAACGTTTATTAGACGGGGAAAAAAATCTTCTGAAAGTGATTACAATGATATTGTGTTACTACTGTTACAGCTGTGGCGCAGACTTCCTATCCTCATTGAATTTAATAACGATTATTAAAACTTTATAGTTATCGTCATCTGTCTGAACAGGCTGTAACAGGAAAAATGCTGCAAGCCTTGCAATTTAACTTGAGCGAATTTTGGTATGTTCTGAAATGGAGTTTGTGGCTTATTAATGATTAAACTAGAGAGATATGGTATAAAAAGCAAAAACCTTTGCTTGGATAAAAAGTTACCTCAATGACAGATATCAATTTGTACAATGTTAAATCGGATTTAATGAAAGTTATTGTGGTATTCCTCAAGGTTCGGTGCTAGGCCCCAGATTGTTTGTATTGTACATAAATGATATTTGTAAAGTGCCTAAGGTATTAAAAATGGTTTTGTTTGCGGATTATACAAATTTATATTTTTTGGGGAAAATTTTGGAAAAGCTTCTGAATACATTGGAACTGATGGTTTCTAAAATATCTTCTTCTGTGTTCATCAGAAAAAGTAGAGTCATACAGGTTTAAAAAAATCTTGGTGAGTAAATGATGACAGAATTCTAACTTTTGGATGAACTGATAAAAATGCAAATCAGAATCCACTTGACTTTTAAAAGCATCAGACGACATGACTTTGGCACTAATACTGTATATACAGTAGCTATCCTTACAGTTATCGTTCTTATAGTGTGAACTGGCTTTCAAATATGTACACGGCTGACAAAATTGCTTGTTTAAATGATGAAGTACATTATGAAACTTTATAACATCTGGAGGTCGTCATGAGGGTTTGTGTGGAGCCACTAAATTATGCGGGTCTTGTTAGTGTGTATTTGAGTTTATTGTAGCAGAACCACTAATGGGCTGTTCATTAACACAACAAATCATCTTTAATTTTGACCAGGGAGCAGACTAGTTAGGAAAGACTTGTATTTGCTCCTAAATTACTTAATATGGAATGCTGAGTCAATGTGGATTGACTTTACAACTACATCTCCCAGAATGCCCTTCTGCCGTTCCCCTGGGGGAGGGTTAATGGAGGGGCTCATTAACCTTGGGGAGTTGCTTTAAATGCCAATAGTTTTAGCTGACACCACAAAAGAGAAGCAAAAAAAGGGTCTCTCCTTTCCTCGCTGCATGCAAATCACTTTCTCAAAAGGAAATTACTTCTCGAGGGCTGAACGCTATTAATCTAAATTCTGTGGTCGTCAAATTGTTGCACATAATAATATATAAGGAACGGCTCATGATGTTTATCTCCTCTGACATTCCATTCTAGGATGAAAACATGTTTTTTTCAACCTCTGTTTTCTCAAGCACATCAGTTGACGGTTTTCTTGAGTAGTAATGTGTTTCCTGTTTACCGCCGTGATGACGGCGAGAGCCATTCTGAATGTATGCGTTCGTGCGTCTCACTTTAAAAGTTCAATTTTCAAACACTTCCCAATCACACTCGCTTAAAAGCTCCACTTATTTAAACTGCTCTCCGTCTATTCAATCAGACACACATACATTACTCTAATGTAAATTATACATCACAAGCAGACCGTAATAGAACGGAGATTCCTGACATGGAGATAATTTGTCTGGAATTCCATGGAGAACCTACTCAGCCCATTCTCTCCGCACAGACGTGCATCACCATCAGAGCTGTTTAAATTAAAGTGCCAGGGAGACATGGATGGTTAAATTATATATTACATGCCACTGTTGTGTACTCTACCAGAGTAATGAGCCACTGCACTCACTGCTTTATGGTGCAATGTATGAGACTGCCATAATGGCTGCAGATGTAGCTTCCATGTTAAGGATGCTTTCGAAATGATGTAAAGCTAAAAAGTTCAAATTAAGGTGGTTACGACAGAATCATATTGCTAGTAAATGATCGACATGCTGGAGTGGCAAACAATCTCAAAGAAAGTACCATTTTCCCAGGACCAATCCTGGCCAAGATTTCTATATTGCCTAAAATATATAGGTTTTGGCTTTGTTTGCCTGTGCAGACCGATCGGTGTATGACATTGGTCTGTATGATGTATGATCACCCTAAGACAGAACAATTTCATTTAGCTAAAAAGCAGTAATGCACAATATAAATATATATATATATATTTAAATTTTTTAATAATTTACACTTCATTGTATGATTTAGAACATCTAGAACTGAAAGCAGGGTGTCATGACAAAGATTTAACTCTTTAAACCCTGTTATTTACTTAAAAATTATAAATAGATGTTATACATTATTATATTTATTTATATGTTAATAAAACATTAATCTGGATTTAAAAATGCTGCAATTGTATAAAGTGTTGACAAATACTCTTTTAAGCATCTGGCAGGATTTCAACATCACTGCATCCCCAATAAAAACTTGGTAGATCATGGCAAACAACTATTTTTAGCTAATGATCAACAAGCAAATATCAAGGTGGAGAACTACCTATCCCAGAATGTGCTGCCAGAGTGCCTTTCCAAACCAGAGGGAAGTCATGGCGCAGTGGGAATCTTGGCAAACATTTAAAGGCCTTTTCTTTTCATTACTTATCGGGCTGTTATCACATTAGGCCTTTGGTTGGGGAACTCTGGATAGCTGATCGCTATCAGTTCACCGTTTGCGGGTAAATGGCAACGTTTTGCTGCGTTGGCACATGGCACAAGTTCGCCTGCAATTACAGTGGCAATCTCTTTGCCCCATCAGGTCTGAAAATTAAAACAGAGGACGGGAAATTGGATTTCCAGCTCCTCAAATCAGCAAGAGTATCCTCCCTTTTGTCTTAAGGACATTAGCCATCGAGCTCCTCCTCTCAAACCCAAACTTCGATTAATAACACAGGTGAACGGACTGGCACAAGACCGAAAGAAAAAGGGACACGAAGCATAAGAAACTCAGAGAAGCCACCCTTCCCATGCCTCGCTTTATAAAACATCCATAATCCTTTGCATGATGACCAGTGTGGACAGCAGAATCTCTTCCCTGAGGCATGGTGATTAATGTACAGCCGATCGGGCCATGGAAGATGATAGAATAGCTTGCTGAAGAAACAGACTTGACGGGAGAACTCTGGGAGATGGATAGCGGTAGACGTGTGATTCTTCCCGCGCAGACCACAGTCTGTATTTCTCTGTTCTCTGTTCTCGGAGCCCCCTAGGTGATGTCAGTCAGCTCTCCTTTTCCCTTCCTCGTTGCCGCTAATTTTGGGTGACGCTTATGTTTCGCACACAGCTTGGAACGCGGTTTGTCACTCTAATGAAGTGCTTGGTGGGAAAAGCGCCTCTGGTCTGATCTCTCAAGGTGACAGAGACGCAAGAAGCCGCTCTGCAAACAGCTTCTCCTTGGAGAGAAGCGTCAGAGGGCTGCGCTATGCGGGCGCACGTATGCATGAAAATGTGGTTGTTTGCAACTTCAGGGGAGAAACCCCAAAACTCTCGATACTCCATCAAAGAAGGATGAAAAATGTCCTGCCGGCACAGTCGTACCGCCTGCGTGACAAGCAACAACAACTGCATCAAAACATGCTTATAGCTAATTAACTTCATGCAAGGAAACCAGGGTTTGGCAAGAACTGGCTCCCACGCCACACAGGAAGCTGAACTGGAATCAAATGACTAATGATTTAATGACTCAATCAGAGTTGCTAGTTTTATGCTTTGCACAAATACGAATTCTGAACGAATCATTTGACTGACAACCTGTTCACACAAAGAACAATAATTATAAAGATAGATTATAAAGATCTATGAATGATAATTCTATTAGCGACCACACCAATGCAAGACTTTCCCTTCTGCAGTTTTATCGTCTGCCATTTTAAATGCTCATGAATCTGATTGGCTGTCAATAGGGATGTTATGAGGCATATCGAGCCGGTTGAAAACTGATACAGATATGTGACGATTTGAATCAGTTGAGATGTTTATATGACTGTCTTTAGAAGAGTTTAAATAGTACTTTATTGTCATCTTGTCTCTACATATTAAAGTAGTGTTTATAAACTTGGCAAATGCTTTATCACTGCTGTTTCATAAGCGCCACCTGCTGTCAGAGAGCGAATTTGCATCTCATTCAGCCCGTCTGCTGTTTTTGTTTCATGCAGGTATGTTTTGTATAGTATAGGTTCACAAAACTAAAGTCAGAATATTCAGTTTTTCATCAAATTTCGGACTTATATAATCTAATTTATGCATTTATGCAGAATCTTTGTTTGGATTGTGATTGAAATACAGTCAGTTTGCTTTAACTTCAACTGGAAAGAGCACAGGCAAAGGCAGTGAGCATGATTTCACCAAGTACAGGATGTTTCTGGATCAACGTTCAGCATTCCAATCAACCAATCAGGCATAATTTTTTAGGAAATATTTGTTTCAGGCTTATGATCAGGGCTGACTAAATTCAGTAATTCATTTATAAAGAAAGTTACTTGTTGCCACCAATTATAGTTTTTTTAATGCAAAAAATCATTAGGATATTAAGTATAGATCATATTCTTTGAAGATATTTTGGTAAATTTCTTATTGTAAATATATAAAAACTTTTTGATTAGTAATTTGGACAACTTTAAAGGCAGTTTTCACAATATTTATTTATTTATTTATTAGATTCCAGATTTTCAAATAGTTGTATCTCAGCCAAATATTGTCCTAACAAACCATACATCAATGGAAAGCTTATTTATTCAAATTTCAGATGATGTATCATGTATTATATTTTGAAAAACATTTACACTTATGACTGGTTGTGTGGTCCAGGGTCACATAAACTGTGTGACTATACTAAAGTACTTTAAAGTAATTGAATTCCTTTTAACCTTCAAAATTAATTGCAAAATTGCAAACCTGTACCCCAGCTACTATTCTTAATTCCACTTCAGGAATTGAATTAGAATTTAATTCAACTCTGAATGGTGCACAATCCTGCTTAGAAGAGTCTTTTTGTCCTGTTTAGTCCAGCTCTTTGGGTTGAACTTCCTGAGGGCGATAAATCTGCCTGCAGAGGTTGATCTCCATGTTCGTTTGTTGGCTAGCCATGTGTGAAAATGTTAATGAGGGTTATTATAATACAGGAGATGCTCACGTTTTGCAAACTCCTCTGCTTTTCTGCTTACACACAACTATTGGGTGGCATCAATCCTCAACCGCTGTTGCGCTAATAATAGATCTAATCGCTGGAGTGGCTCTGATACGTCTACGCACCTCTCTCTCCTTGTTTTTTAAATGGACAGCCAGAAGCTTATGCCAGGGAAAAGCCTCAGACAATGCCACAATGCATCACCCAAAAATATTAAGCGGGAAGCAATGCATTCTCAAGCTTACGTAATGCACAAATGCTCAGAATTAAAAGACAACATTTAGCAGTCATTGATTTGCTTCTAAACTTGAAAATGGAGCACTACTCTGTGTTTTCCCCTTGCTTGCTAGAAAAAGATTTTCAGAATCTCACTTTGATCTCCATCTAGGATTAGCTCACCGGGAAATACTCTCACGCACACACACACACACACACACACACACACGCCATGTGAAGAACTCCTGTCTTTTTCTACGCCGTTCTTCCAGAACTGATATTATCAGCAATACCTTAAAAAAGAAAAAAGTGCACAGACAAGCTTCCTCCACTCTCGGCCTAAAACTAAACAGCAGAATAATTACCACCGTTGAATAATACATGGAGTAAAGCAATCAACATGTCAAAAAACGGGCCCCGGTTTAGTGCAGAGTGGCAGAGAATTCTGGGGGATATGAAGGTTTCAGTCGATACAGTAATAAAGTCGGGTGAAGGTGTGTATGCTTTCTGCACTTCTCCAAGCCTCTTCCTTTCTTCCTCGCTGTTTCCTCATTCCACACTTTTACAGACTCCTTCCTTCCACCACCTTTTTATTTCTTTCATCCAAAAATTCTATTTCACCACCGTAACTGGACTTCCCGCTCCCTTTTACAAGAAACTGATGAATCTAATTTTTTATTTTTTATTTTTTTTACAATTCGCAGTCTAGGTGTCCGCAATATTTCTGATGTATCTGCTAACCGAGTTCTTCTTTCCCAGCCAGACCTGGTGAAGTGCTTTCTCTCTCTCTTTTGACGAGAGCCATAACAAGAGTTCTTGCACAAGAGGTGTGTCAACCCGATCTACATTCTTTCCAATTACGCTTTCCCAGGCAGCACAGCGTGGCCTTCAATTCTGTGGCACTTACCCACCGCTAGACTTCAAAGGAGCGCCGGCATGCAAAATGAACACTGCTGTGCAAAATGTACAAACGTTGGCACAAACGGACGGCCGCCCTCCGCACCTCGCCCAAAGCGCAGCCGTGTCGCCTGTTCTCATCCTTGGGCAAACTCCGCTCCGGAAAATAATTGAAATCCTTTCGGTTTGATGGACATGATCACATTGCATTATGCAAAAGTACACTGCAAACATAATCCTTATCCAGGGATTACCTCGGGAATTCGTCACGATCCTCCAAACTTTCTATGATAGCTAGTTATCCTTAAGAAGATTGCTGAATGCTGGGATGGATTTGGGGGTGGGATCAGAACGTTTAAAGAAACATAAGCCGAACAATTAATCTATTATTTTACCCTTTCTCGTCACGGTCAATTTTATGGGGATAACTAGATACTCAGGTTTCTTTATTTAGCCAATTTTTAAAGGCAGCATAAATGTACGCTCTACTATGTAAAATGAATAAAATGGTGCAGAGTAAACACATTTAATTTTTTTATCTTTTTTTTGAGAAATTAATACATTTATTTACTGTAACAAAGATGCATTAAACTGGTCAAAAGTTACAGTAAAGACATTTTTAAATTAGTTCCAAAAGTTTTATTTTTGTAAATAATTTCTGTTCTTTTGTACTTTGTACAGAACCCTGCAAAAGAAGAAGAAGAAAAAAAAAAAGGTTTCCAAAAATGTGTTAAAACTATATTTAACACTTAAATGTAACGTGCAAAACACCTGCATGTAATTACACCTGTAATAAGCTTCTCTAATAACATTTATAATTATGCTGTTGGCCCCATCCCTTACACCTTAACCCACATTTTATACTCTTTAACTGACACATAAATCTAACCATTCCACTGAACCGGTCCTATCTTTACCCGGATCCTACCTCAATAGCAGCTAAAGTGTTTTTTAATTCAACATGAACACATTAAGTACATTGTGCCTAAAACTTAAGTATCAAATACCATTTAAAGACAACTATTGTAAACTGGGTGCTTCATGGAATTGGTTAAGTCTTGTAAGCCAGTCTGCAAAATCTGTAGCATAATGGATCAAAAAGTGTACTTAATGCTCTATCATGTTGGAAATATGCCCTACATCAAATCCACCCCTAAACCTACCCGAAAGTGCTAACAAATGCAAAACTGATATAAAAACGCATTTATTGATGCAACCATGTCATTTCAGCTTCCTTTTATGCAGATTTGAACTGTTTTGTCAGACCGTAGTTACCAGGATTCGAACCGGAGCTCCTCTTCTCTCAAGTATATCTCTGTACTCCATGGGCTACCGAACAAACCTACTGTCTATGAAAACCCATGGATATGAAACTGGATATGTATGACGCTAATGTTCAAAACCATCAGCTTTTAAATATCCCAGGATATAAATATTGTTTTGAAGTCATAACCTAATATTCTAAATGTAAATTTTTTGTGAAAAGGAATAAAAGGTGTCAGAGTTTTACTGCCTCTAGTGTTTTTAGTGTTTTTTTGGAAACTGCAGTGATATGTACTTATTGGTACATATTTCGTGTCTCGCCATTTATGCCATGAAACCAGGTAGCAAAATGTCTCATCAAATTACTTTTTTAAACTGACAATGACATACATCACATAAAAAAACTGAACTTAGTAGCATTATAGTATTTGGTGTTGTAATCAAATTGGCACAGACTACTACAATGTTCTAGAGAATGAGCTCATCTTTATTTTTGAGGAGGGAAGTTAAAAAGAAAAAGAAACTTCCATTGGAGATGTTAAAAAGGAGGCAGCTGAAAGGAACATTGGGAGGCTAACCCCACAGCCGGAGCGATTGTTTGCAGAGTCACTGAGCTACAGCGATCTGGTCTTTGTTTTTGCTTTTCTCTGCTTGTCGTTTGTGGCGGCGCACATTTTTTTCCTTCCTGCGTGCTAATGAGTTTTCCCTCTCTCCAGATGCAGCCGTGCGTTTGAGAGAGAGTGTGTGCGTGGCCGCTTGTATATTTGTGTGTTTCTCTTCGTATGCGTCGAACCGCTTGTTGTGTTTGCAGCGTGAAATGATTTGGCATTCTAACAGTGCGCCTCCATCTCTCTCCCGCTCCCGGTTCCTGCTCTATCAGTGTCTGCCAAGGTTTTGTGACGGCTCGGAGAAGCCTAGTCAAACACAATTTTCTCATTCATCTTCCTGTCATTACCATATTTTAATTACTTTTTTTAAAGAGGGCCAAGGAGTTAAATAAATCAACAGGAAAAAAAAAAAGATGCAACACAGGGGGTTATCACCAGGTTTGTTGTCTCTAAGGTATAATCGTAGGACAATGAAAACCAGCTCGCAGTAAGAGAGTGAAGCTATACGCTGGAAAACAGCGGCGCTTAGATATAATGGTTTGGAAAGGCTGGCGTGACTTCAAGGAATGGAGAGAATACTCATCCTGTGATCCCTCAGAGGGGTCAATTGGATTTTATTATCCATAACATTCCGTGCACCTCATTTGACAATCCACTCATGGGGTCAAACCCACTCTCCCTGCCTAATGGAAACAGTCATCGGTAATGAGTAAAGCGGTTTAATAACAAGCTTTATATTAATGCTGGGCCTAATGAATGAGCGCTGAAGCCTTTTCCCTGCTGATTACTAACTGATTACTGGGTTAGTACTGTGCCAACATCCTTAAAGTCTGCATAGTGAATTTTTCTTCACAAACGGCTATTACACGAGTTCAGCATTCTGTGTGCCCGAAACATGGTATAGCAAAATGTCGACAAAATCAGCTCTGGTATCTTAAAAAGAAAAAAAAAAAAAGCCTTAGCCACAGACAACTGATAAACTGTTAACATATTACTTGGCTAGCTTAATCAAACTACAGGAAAAAAAGAAAAAAAAGATGATGTATAGATTATTGAATAAGCAGGGTAGATTTGCATAGCACTGACCACAATTAACACTGTATAATTATATTACAATATTGTGATTATTGTGATTATTTTAATTATTATTAAAAACAGCTATGTTAATAATAAATAATATAAAATAATAATAATTACTATTATTATTCTGCAGTGTTATTGATCGTATTAATTAATATTGATAGTATTGTTAATACTAACATTTATTATAATCTTTTTAAACTAATATATATATATATATATATATATATATATATCAAGGATATATATGCACAGGTATCATGCAATGCACTGGGTCCATCGACAATTTCTTCAGCATGCAAAAATATCAACAGCAGCCCTATTTGCAGAGGTCGTGTTTAGAAACCTTCCCCACAAGTGTCACTTCGCCATTGTTTGCTGGCCTTGACAACACTTGACTTGGCCTTTTCGACAGAACAGGCAGAAATAGGGGCCTGCCGGTGAATCATGGATCTGTACCTGCTCAGAGCTCCAGTGTCTGGCCATCATATTAAGAGCGTCGACAAGAAAAGGTCACGGATAGAGGCCGAGATGAGTTATGATACAAGAGCTGATTCACAGATGATTCAACTCCCGCTCGCAATTACAACATGTCAGCATGATACACACGCTCACGCTCACACACAAACTCACACAAAGCGAGCTGACAGCCTTTATCAACAAACGAAGAACAAGTTCCGTAAACTCACGAGTGGCTAATTTTCTCTGAATGACAGGACAAGACGCCGTTAGATATGCAGCATACGGAGACTTTTCTACGTTGATTGTGTGAGTGCATTTAATGAACCAAACAACAGCTTTACATATACACACCAACAGCATGTGGACTGATATTTAAGGCGTTTTGCTGGTGTTATTATTATAATTAAGACAAACATCACTACTGCAGTATACTACAGCTCAGACTTTAACCATATAGTATGTATTAAACGCATCCAGCACGATTAGTTATATGGACACGAATCAAGATCCTATCAATACCTCATAGCAATTCCGAAAAATTAATAGATAAAAATAAAAATGTACAACACCAAGGATACGTAACAAATAAATGTGTTCACTTCAGGTTAAAAAAAGTACACGTTTCAGTTGAGAAACATAAAAAAAAAAAAGTTATTCTCAGACAGCAGCAACAACAAAGCAAATTTTATCTGCCAGACATCTGTGAGATTATTTCCAGTGTAATATCCAGAGGGAGTTTATGTATGTATTTGGAAGTTTTCTATTTTGCACAATATAAGTTAATACAGTGCTGTTCCAAAATATGTCTGTTGTTCATCAGTAAAATCAGTAAACACAGAAGCTAAAAACAAAACATGCCTATGCTGAGAAAGCGGCGTCGGTGCGATGTTGTTAGTGTCAGGGTTTGCTAAAGCGCCGTCAGTGTGTACATAGCTATTAGACTCACACTTAAGCAGAAGTGTGGAGAAAGCTCTCACGCTAATGCACACATTCACCAAGCCGCTCGAGGTGAGAAATTGCTCACATCACATTTTCGCAATGGGGGATTCCTTTAAAAGTCTTTTTTCTCTTTTTTTCCCTCCTATCAATCAGGAAGCGTTACAGCGCTGTTTTGCGAGTCTGCCACACAACGGGAGGGAAAGAGATGACTAACAGATATTGAACATGAGAAAAAATCAGATCAGAGCTGGAATATTGCAGAGAAACAGTTTAACACTATATGACAGCAGGAATAAAAGTTTGTTTCGTAATAAAAGTCTCTGGTGTAGCCATCAGTGCAAGATATTCTAAAGAAAATATACTTTATCTTTCATCTGCCTAATGCATAGATAGATAGATAGATAAATAGAAAGATAGATATCCTAACTAAATCCTAACAAAGCATTTCATATACACTCCATAGTTTGCTTAGATACTAAGTTTTCCTGCTCTTTAAAATGTCAAAACAGCTCAGAATGCTAAACATGCAACACTTTTTTTTCTGAATCCATTAAGATTCAAGTAAAAAAAAATCCCCACTATTTCTGTCTGGAGTAACCCTGCCTGCTTTGTTCATTTTTCCACATCCCTGTGCAAAAACCCGCCTGCATCACCACTCACTGCCGTTGTTACCCAATAGACCCCCCCCCCCGCAAAATAGATTTCATCTCTTTATATTGAATCTGTCTTGTTGTGTTGTGATGTTTCCAGTGGGCCATTATTTAGTTGCTTACTCAGGGATTCTCTCTACACATTTCTAATCGGAGACACCGACGCTCAACGGCCTGTTGTCAGCTCAAATACGGCTATATTTCCACCAGACTCTAACAAAGTTGTGTCTCAACTCTGATTAAAGTGAGAGATTTGTCCTTTTTAGGAATAAAAAAAGGAATATAGCGTGAAGTGGAAATATGAAGCCAGCAGCCCTGGTTTTGAGTAAGAGTGTCTGGCCAGATGCCATATTTCATCAAGAGAGTCAGGTTCTTTCAGATTACATTTTATCAGTTCTCCATCTTATTTTGTCTTAGTTTAACTTTGCATGGGCTTGGAAGCATGTTAAACATAAAGAAAGACTGGACGAAAGGGGAACGAGTGAAGGTGAGACATAATAAAAGTAAAAGAAAAAAACCGTGCCACAGTGGGGGACATCAGAAGATGCCAATCAGTAGGCATTTTTGGGTCCCATGGGGCGTACAGTGAAGTGTAGCTGAAAGTGAAGGGAAGGACATTCATGCTTTGCCAAATAATGATCAAACAGGAGGAAATTCACTAGGGCAGACCACAGCTGAACACACACTTTCACACCAACACACTCACAGCAACAAAACCAGTATCAGTAATCTCTAAAGACACATTTATGGCTCTTTGAGCACAGGCAGAAATGCAAAACAAAAAGTAAATGTCACTATCGTTACTAGTTTTATTATTTAGTGTTTTTTTGTGTGTTGCAAAATAGGATTTCAGCATCTACTGCACCGATTTTCAGGAGCTGCTGAATCTCCAGTGCCAGAAAGAGAAGTGGATGTGGGTTTGCAGTCTGAGATTAATAAAAGTATATAAAGTTTACAAAATAGGAAAACACTTCAGAAAACTTATTTTTCTGCTTGAAAAAAAAGAAAAGAAGTAAATAGATAGATAGATAGATAGATAGATAGAGTAAAACAGTAAATTCGAGCCTTGGGTTCCTGATAAATGTTTACATGAGCCTCTGAAGGAATACGTAATGGCACTTGAAGCACAGTATTGATCTGAAGAGAGCGCCTCTCAGGATAAGAGGACTCTAGCACAGGCCAGCTGGCATGGCTCAAACCGGATGGTCAAACCCATGTAGCCAATTTTCTTGGAGTCTTCTTAAAAAGATGTCTTATGTCAATCTATCTCAGTTAAAACAGCCTCGTTACCTAGTCTGGAGTTGCAGGAGGTTGGGAGGAAAATTTAAATTTAATGTCTTACCTTGGATTAGAAGAGAACGTGGAAGAGGTTATTGCCACCATCAGGCCATCCAACGAAACAGCGAGGAGAAAAGAGAGAAGGATACCAATTAGTAAATGGCAATAAATATGTCTAGAAGAGAAAACATGGTGCTAATCGTGGCAGGATTCCTGAGCCCATGGCATTCTGATTACACATGCAAATGAGGGATCGTTTAATTTGTTGGGAAACAACCTTGGTCAGCCAACTTATAATATGCTTGCAAAAAATGAAATATGATGAATTCATGTGTGATTTTGCCAAAAAAAAAGGCAAAAAAAAAAAAAAAAAATCTAAATGTATTAACTCACTTAAACGTATTAATCACTGTATTATGAAAGGCTCTCTACAAGGTCATGTGTTAAGAGAATTTCCTTGATACAAGTCAAGCAGCATCTAAAGAAAGTCCATGCTAAAAACTTTTAATCTGTTTTCCTCGAGTGTCTATGAATTTAACATGGATGCTGAGCTTTCCATGAGTTTTACATATATCACCTGTAAACCGAAAACGGAGAGAGAGAGAGATCTCATCCCTCTCTGGTCCTTTTTCTATCATGTCAGATTCCTGATTTCTGATTTCTGATGAAGCGTTTATTATTTAGTTTGATTGAAAATATACTCTTTTTTTAGAAATTGAATTCCTGTAATGTAAGAACTGATGTATAGCTTGAATTGAATGGTAGCTGTTTTAGATACAAGTGTCAACTGAAATGTATGAATGTAAAAGAATGAATAAGATGCACTAATAATAATAATAATAAAAAACTGATTAGGAAACACACATTCACTTGTAACTAAGAGTTTGCCCCTTAATAATATCCTAATGTTCTGTTTATTTATTGTAAGTAAGGTAATTAAATAGTGTTTCCTAATCTGATGTGTACCAGGGAATGTACAGAAAGACCAGATGACGTCTCTCTAAAGTGCATTTCACTGGGACGGGTCACCTTTCTACATAAAAGTTACTGCAGAAATACAGTGGGTTACTAGTTACAGCAAGAAATTCGGAAGAAAAAAACATGTATTTAAGCTTAGTCCAGAAGAAAAGTCCTGTTGACTGTTTTAAGACATCACTATGATGTAAAGTACTCAGGACAATCAGCACTGACCAGCGATACAAAATATCTTACTTATTGGCTGCAAACTAGGTCAAAAGTATGACGATTGAAATAAGGGTACACAAACACATGTACATTTTGTCCAAAAGATATTTTAAAGGAATAGTTCACCTAAAAAACACAAATTCTGTCATTAATTCCTAACAGTCATATCGTTCCAAACCCATAAGAACTGTGTTCATCTTTGAAACTTTAATATATTATTATATATTTTTGATGAAATCTGAGAGCTTTCTGACCCTACATCAACACTAATCCCACATTCAAGGCTCAGAAAGGTAGTAAGAACATTGTTAGTACTTTTGTGAACTTGCGTTGAAGATTGACATTGCAGAGAAAAAAATAGTTGAATCTTTATTCATTATTTTTGTTTTCTCTTGATGAGCCCCCCCACATAACAAATCCCAATTTCACATGGCTAGTAACATTTTCATGAATCATTTAAAAGGCTGTGTGCCAATGAAAACCCAATATTCTGCTGTCTGTGCTTTCTGAGTAAATCCATCAGCATCAGCTCCTCACGGCCCATGCGTTCCTTCTTCTCCCATCTTGTAGATGTGGTTAGTCCAGTTTTAATTCATCTCCACTCTCAAGAGGGTTTGTCCCTTTCCTTGGCACCAAACTCCACCCGTGTACTCCATCTCCATAAAAGCAATCCATTACTAGCAGGGCAGGCCACAGAGCGGCCCCCTCACGCCCCGCTAAACGCTCCTGTGCTCTCCCTCACTTTGCCGTTTGTGTTTCATTTCACACTCTTTCAGGCTATTTTTCTTGTGCTCTTTTCTTGAGGGAAAGAGAAGGGCTGCGTGTTTGGGAAAAGGGGGAATGTTATTGGTTCTCTTACAAATAGCATGGGCGAAAGAAAGCACTCGAGATAACACAAGCGAGCGCCTTTGGTGTACCACTCTCACTCTCGCCCAATGAATAAATGAATGAATTAACACGACGCTCAGGCCTCGGGGTCCCTTTGCAACTCTCCTAAAAGTGGAAAGTCCTGCCCCTGTGCCTCTAAAGTCACCAATGACACACACAAACACAAACCTCCGATTCAGAGTTATGACACATACACACACAAGATTTATGACCCACATCAGAGCATTTGCAATTCAAGAGTTCAGAACTCTATTTATTAGAAACACTCAGAGAGGGAGAGAGCGAGAGAGAGAGAGAAAGTAGTAAAGGACATCAGGAGGTAGATCCTGTGAGAAAGAGGATGTTATTCTGTTTGTGAGAAGGCACATCCTCACGGGGATGAGAGACGGCTCTATTTTTAAAGAGCAGCTTTAGCGCAAACGGCCTTTCAGAGAGAAAGACAATGACAGAGAAAGAGAGAGAGGCCTAATGCCATATCGCCAATGTCCTACTCTGTCACCTTTGTCAGCAGAACTGGAAAAGAAAGAAAGAAAGCGAAAGAGACGGAAAAGACACTTTCTGGGTGGGCGTTTGAACGATCGACCGCTATGAACTTTAGCCTCCCGAGAGAAAACAACAGCATTTTTTCCTCACCCACCAACCAAGTGATGTCCTGCCTTCGGCTGGGAGTCACAAACCTCAGACTCTATCCTCAAATTCTACCTATAGCACAGTGCTGAGAAAAAGTAACCCCATGAGAAGGACATATACATTGTGTTGATCTGTATGTAAAAAAAAAAAAAAAGACATTTTGTATAGAACTGCCCAATCAAGGGGAAATTAGCAGAACTTTCTTTAAAAAGAAGGTGATGCCTTTTAAAAACCTCAATGCAAGTAAAATGTGCCATCATGCCAATAGTAAAAGAACCGTTCAGCTCATAAATTTACCCCGAAACAGAAAATACAATGCTTCGCAAAGAGTCAAAGAAATGTTGGGTGTCATCAAGGGATCTGCAAGCAGACCTGGCAAAATTTACTATACAAATGGATCCGATAATCTTTTAAAAAGATGTCTCTTATATTGACAAAAGCCCACATTTATTTGCTCACAAAAATAGTAATATTGTCAAATCCTTTATCTTAATATTATCTTTTTTTTAAATGAAATGTATTTCTGTAATGCAAAGCTGAATATTATGTTACTAGCATACTGTCTGTTTATTATCGCTTCTAAAACACATATTAATGCCTTATTCTGCTATATTTTAGGTCCCATAATCATACCCTGTACCATAACTTAACTACTAACTCCTAATAAGCAGCAAATTAGACTTTTATTGAGGCAAAAGTCTATTTAATAGTGCATATATGTTTTACCAAAACAATTATGCTGCCTAATATTTGTGTGGACACATTTTCAAAATTATGTAATGAATGGAAAAATTAAATGATCAATGTTTGATAAGTTTAATGTATTTTTACTAAGACTATTTCTTAAAAAAATACATAAAAAATTGTAATAATAATAAATACTGACCCTAAACTTTTAAACAGTAGTATATATTAAAAACTAAAACATTTTATGATAAAAAAAAAAAAGTAATTCTATAAATTTATTAAAACATTAATAAATATTATTACTTCAAAACACTGTTCTGGCTAAAAAAAATGTATAACATAGGTTCAAGGTTATATAAAATTATATAAAATTCAATCAGAATCATGTGCTCAGAAATTGGACAATTGTAATGACGTGTCTATTATTGTCTCCGTACTGATTCCTCCTCTCACAAAATTCAATTCAGGCTGCAAATTCTGAACCAAAATATGACTGAAGTGCTTCTTGATTCCCAACACTAGTCCAGCCCCTCCAGCACCTCTAACCGGCACTCGTCCCCCTTGCACACTAAGGTGGAAAAAAAAAATCCCCAAACCCCTGAGGATTAGCGAAACAGCTCTCTTCGTCATCAGAAAGAGGGATTTTAATTTCACACTGTTATCAGCGCAGACGCAGTGTCACTGCTTCAAAACCTTCACCGTGAACTCTGCGGTGAGCAGAGAGACACACAGCCGCTGACAGCACTCAAGTGCTCACTATAAAGGCAGTCAGAGAGACCCAGAGGGGAATCAAAGCTGAGGGACGCGTCTGCTCTTTCTGGCTTGCTCTGGAAAGAGAGACAGACAGCATGTTTTTTGCATAGGGTGGGTTTTCGCGACTCGTTCACACGCACGCAGATGCACGGCGCTCTTTATGCTTGCAGTAATTGAACTAAGTGATGTGATCTTTCACAGGCCTGTGTGTGGGAATGAAACAGCAAGCCGTGCAGAGGGCGACACAGTAATCCTCTGTAGGTCAAAGAACAGAGGCAATAGAAATGAGGATTCCTTATAAAAGAATCCCAAACCGTCGCTTGAAATTCAAGGATGCGTTTGTGCTGCAGCAGAAAGCCGCCATATGGACTAGCGTAAGCAAAGCTGCTTTCAAATGTCTCTGTCTGTCTGTCTGTCTGTCTGTCTCTCTCATGCTCGTCCATCAAACGCAGCTTTGGACCAAGAGATGCGACCACCAGAGGGAGCTTGGAAGTTTGTTTGAAGAATTTCAGCTGTGTTTTGAAGGACCGGTGATCGTGCGGTTAATTTCACCTCGGAACTTGTTCTCGGAGCGCCTTCGTAAAAAAAAAAAAACATTCCCATTTTACATTCCTTGGCTGCCAAGGCTTTGTGGAACTCTGAAAGCTATTGCTCAGGTGTCTCCAGGAGCTGTTAAGAAGACAAATAAATATCTACCTTTCTTTCTCTCTCAGAAAGTTCTGGACTGTAATCGGCTTGAAGTAGGGATGCAAGGATGAAGATATTTCGGCTAGTACCACACAAAATCTTTTTTGGCTCATAGCCAATGCAATTATAAATCTAAGAATTCCCACCAATGAATGTCCAAGATATTTTCAGTCGCTTACCAAAAAAAAAAAGAAAAAGTAAATAAAAAAATGAAAATAAAAAAAAATGTTTGTATGATAATATATACTTGTGCTGTCAAACTATAAATCGCAATTAATCGCATCCAAAATAAATGTTTTTGTTACATATGTGTCACGAGTGAGACTACGGGAAGCGTTCGCATCCATATGCAAACATATACTTTATTGACACACACAGGGTAGAGTCACAGACAGGGTTTGAAAACGGCAGACAGGGATATCAGAGACATAGACGTAAGAATAATCCAGTAAACAAAGCAACGGTCAGACGATCGGCGAACAAAATCCAAAAGGGGCAAAAGACAAGAGCGAATATCCAAGGCAGGCAGAGTTCAAGAACGGGTAAATCCAGACACGGAGAAACACAGGAAAACAAGGGACACGGGTGGCTACACAAAGGGAGTAACGGGATACATCCAACATTGACGAGCGACTAACACAAAGACATCCGGGGCATTTATACACGTGGGACTGGGCGGAGACAACAATCAAACACCATGACAACAAACGAGCAGGGCGGGGGACACGAGTTCGTGGAAATGAGTCCGGACATGAAAACAGGTAAACACACACACAGTTCGTGGGGGGCTGGAGAGCCAACCCCTGATTGGGCTGGCACATCCAGCTGACTGTGACAATATGTGTGTATATTTGTTGTGTATATATAAATACACACACATAAATAAGTATATATTTAAGAAATGTTACATTTAATATGTTAATTATACTTTATATAAATTATTATATTATATTATTATAATATTATATTATATATGTGTTATATTTTTTTCCATATTTTTTTGTAATACTTAATAATTTTATTTAGACTGCAGAAAAAGATTTCCATATGTATTGAGAATCAGTTTAAACAATTCTATTTATTTATGCACAGCGATTTAAACAATTTTACGCTCATGCGCCATCAGCTTCTTTCTATATTTGGCCAAGCTGGTTCAACACATTATCATTTTGGTCCCGGAGTCCTGTAGATTGGCATTCAGGATGAGAACTCAGGGGTCTTGAGAGGGCTACTTTTAATCAGGCAGTTTGTGTGGTACTCCAGCTGGTAGTACATGAGCTGTGTGGCTAAACCAAACCCAGGCACCGAGACGGTCCATCCACCCGGCGATCGCTGATGAGCAACGCAACCTGGTCATTAGCTCTGATTGGCTGCCACGCCTTCACGCAAAAAAGCTGGGAAAGCTGCTTTTCAAACCCCAAAACACAGGTGCACCACGGATAGATCGGTTCTCTTTCTCTCGATCCATCTGCCCTCTCCCTCTCTCTGAAAATGGGAAATAGATGAGGAGATGCTTCCTGAATAGTTTATCAGAGGCATGAATTGGCATCTATTGCAATCTCAGCAACAATCAGCAGTTCTTCCGAGCACGATGTCCTCATGGCTTTATCCAAACAAAACAAGAAAGTTTTAAGCACCGAGTAATTTACCTGTTCTCTTTGAGAGCTAAAGAAGCCCATTTCCAGCTTTAAAATAAATAAATAAATAAATTACAGAATAAAGTTTAAATTTACAGTCATGATATATACATTTGCAAATTATTTTTAGCTATGAAAGAACAATGAAGAGATTTAATGGTAACACTGTAGTCTTGTCACGTTCGTGTAGGATGAAGACACGGTGAGTCACGTAATCTTGTTCAAATACAAACATCTTTACTAAACTTCAACAGGTATACATAGAAACGAGAGCAGAATGAAACACGCTTTACAATAGACGAAGACCGACACAGACTGATACACCGGGTTGGCTTAAGTAGGGGAGACAATAAACGTAAATGAGTTAACACACCTGAACAGAATTACTAATTAACAGAACTAGGTCACAAGAGGAAAACACAGAGCACATGGGGAAACACAGGCCACAGAGAAACATAAACAAAACACACATGTTACAAGTCTAGAAACCAGTTCTTACTATTAACAAGTTGCTTATAGCATGACTATTATGAACATATTGGCTGTTCATTAGTACTTGTAAAACACATATTCTTCATGACCATATTCTACATCCCAATATCTAAACTTAACAACTACCTTACTAACTATTAATAAATTAGTGGTTTATTGAGGCAAAAGTCAAAGTTAACGGTTTGGTAATAGCTAAAATAGGTCTTAAAATAAAGTGTGACCAACTGAATTTATTTACAATAATTTATAATTTTATAACATTAGAAATTAGACTTTAAGCTTGAGAAAGTGTGCAAATCCAGTTTGTCCAGTTGAAAATATGTGCCATCATATTCACATGGACAGAGCGAGTTATATCAGTAATACAAGGGGTGAGAACCAGAGAAGTGTAAGTGACATTTCAACTTTACAGGAAAATTTTTTTTACACATATAGATGACAGTATACTTTTGCAGTACAGTAGAAAGGGCTCATAAAGAGCTTTCAA
>JAUMHE010000008.1:1902279-1914961 GCA_032359235.1 Enteromius mattozi | reverse complement strand
TGAATCCGAAGTGCTGCTCTGTACTTTGTTACTGCTACATTGTAATAAACATCTTCAGCAAGATCTCCGACGTCCTCTTCATATTTTTCTTACAGCGCTATATAAATAAAAGTGACTTGACTTGACTTGACTTACCATACACTGCTCTCTGCCAAATTCGCCATCCGTATAGCCCAATGGAATCAATGCCCAAATTGGGGAGCCCTCGACCTCCATAACCGCGTTTTTACCGGATGCCGCAATATCACTTGTGCGGTCTGCAGATTCATGACTCACTCCTCTGCTTCCTGTACTTTCATTAACCCTTCTATCTCCCCTCTATCTGAACCTCCTAAATCCACTAGCTACATCCCCAGAATCCCCTCACTTCTCCAGCAACCTCTCCACCGGCATTCTTTTTCTTCTCGCTCTTCTCCCTGCCATAACTTCAATAAAGGCAAATGCCAAAGACCACATTGCAAATATCTCCATATCTGTAGTTTCTGCAGGGGGGCCCACCCCAAATACATCTGCTCTGCTCTGCTCTCAATTCCATGAATAAAAATACAAAAAAGTATTTATCGACTCATGGTTCTCACTTAGCAGCTGAATTGACACTCCACCCTGACCCTAACTTTATAAATTATTATTTATCAGGTCTGACACGGTTTCCACCCAGGAGTCAGCAGCCTCCCCTCCCAATCTCATATCTGCCCTAACCTCCAGTCCGCCAGAACCGAAACCCGAAACAGTCAACCTCCTAATCAAAAAGAATTAGAGGCAGATTTTATGATTGGCCCCTTTTCCCAACCCCCTTTCAGTACCTTCCCAATCAGCCCGATGGGTATAGCCACATGTGAATTCTCAGGTAAAAAATGCCTCATCATCAACCTTGTCTCCCCCCATAATTCAGCCATCCCCAGCATCAACAGCCTAATCCACATCGAAAAATTCTCCCTCCACTATCATGACATCAACCAAGCGATCGCCATGATCAAAACAGTCGGCTGTGGAGCATGGATGGTGAAAGTCGATATTGCTTCCTCATCATTACCCCTCCCAGCGCCATTCCAGCAGCTGACCTCCAGAAAGTCCTGGGGTTTTTTTTGGAACTAGGAATTCCAATAGCCCAAGAAAATACCTTGGGACCCAGCCCCCTCATTGAATTGTTAGGCTTTAACCTGGACTCTCAAAAGTTCCTAGCATCCCTTCCTAAAGAGAAAGTTGACAGGATTATCCTGATCGCCTCAAATCTCATGACCAACCCCCAATGCTCCAAACGCGAACTTCTGTCAGTTTTGGGGCATCTAAATTTCACCATGCGCATAATTCCACAAGGCCGTCCTTTCATGAACTCCAGCTCTGGATTTCCTTCCTAAACCAATGGAATGGCCACTACTTTTTATATAATGACCTCCTAGCCTCCCCAGCCAACATCCAACTAAACACAGATGCTACCCCTTCCATTGGTTTCGGAGGGATCTACCATAACTGCTCCACATGGCCCGACTAACTTCTAGATCTGCCCCACCATCTAGCCTCCTCAGCTCTCTTCGAACTTTACCCCATAGTCATCGCCACTTCCCTCTGGGGGAAGGAATGGTTAGCCTCAAGCATTGTTATCCACTGTGACAACGAGGCTACTGTCCAGTGTATCAATAAACACAGCTCCCACTCCCCTGCTATTATGCCCCTCCTTAGATGCCTTATTTGGATTTTAGCCTGCGACCAATTCATCACTCACTCACTGCTAAACATATCCCAGGTAAAGAAAATATGATTGCTGACTCAGCATCCCTGAACTCAATCCTCCAAGCTGTCTCCCCCAGAACCCTTCAGTCTTACCTCACTGCCTGGAGATCAGTTACAACCTCCAGTTCCCCGATTTTTCCTTATTGTCCATCACCTCTCAATTTATATCTCAATTTGTGCAAAAATCTCCAAACCAGCTCTATCAAGGGGTACTTAAGCGGAGTCCAATGTTTTCACAAGCTCCTTTTCGGCTCTGCTTTAACTGCTATTTCCAATGCCCAGACCACCTTGCTACTAAGAGGGCATCCAGAGAGCAAACCCTCCCCGTCCCGACCCAAGGCTACCCCTAACCCTCGAAGTTTTAACCTGTTGCATCTCTACCCTCAGCAGAGGTTTTGTTTCTATCCACACTGCCCAGACCCTTGATGCTGTGTTCACCCTAGCCTTCTTCGGGTTCCTCAGATGCTCAGAATTCACTATCAATTCCAACTTCAACCCAAGAATCCACCCCACTATCTCCGACTTATCTGGCTTTCTTCATTAAACAAAGCAAAACTGACCAGTTCAAGAAAGCCATGTATACATTTTCAAGCTTCAATCCCCCATCCAACCCTACCAAACCCTGCAGGCTTTTCTCAGGAGCTCCCTACTCGCATCTCCTTCTGACCCACTGTTCACCAACGATTCCAATCGGCCAGCCTCACGATTCTGGTTCCAAAAAACACCTCAAGGTTGTCCTCCACCTTTCAGGCATCCCCTCAGAAAAATTCTCCACCCACTCTTTCAGAATAGGAGCAGCCACATCAGCAGCCGAAAAAAGGCTTGTTCCAAAACCAAATCCAAACCCTCGATGGTCTTTGAACTCTTTTAAAAGCTAAATCCGCTCAGACCAGTCAGCTATCAGAAATGCTCTGCAAACCCTAGCCAACCCTTCTTCAGTACCGCAGCAGCTCCTACAGCAGGGGACCTCCCAAGGCCCCTCTTCCCCGACAGCTTGCCCCAGACGGACACACACCGCGTGGTCGGCTCCGGCCAGAGATGGTCATTTCACATTCGTTGCCGCTTTCAGTGTACAGCCCAAACCAGGAGTATTGCTCACTCAAACCTCTGTTTTCAGCAGCAGACCTCAAAATTCAGAGCTCTTGCACCCACCACGTGGACTGCTCCCACCAGAGAAGGTCGTTTTGCCCCCCTCCTTCCAAAACAGTAGGTAAGCTTGAACCGGAGCACTGCACCCACCGTGTGGACCGCTCCAGCAAAAAACAGTCTCAAGGTTACACATGTAACCCTGGTTCCTCAAAGGAATGAGATGCCGCGTCGGCACGATGCTATGGGGAACGGCTCCAGCGTGACGGCTCTGAATCGTGTGTGAAATCAGCCAATGAAATACTGGGACGTCATAGGCGGGTGACGTCACTGGCCAGGAAGCATAAAAGCACATGGAATGCTGCCAGCTTCAGCTCCTGTCATGAAGCAAGCGCCGGCAGGGATGCCGAAAGTTTGGCTACGAGACGCGGCGTCTCGTTCCTTCGAGGAACCAGGGTTACATGCGTAACCTTGAGACGTTCTTCTTCAGGAACTCGAGCCGCATCGACAAGATGCTATGGAGACCGAGATGCCCACGCCCCCAGACTTTCAAATCCCTGTCTAATATGTGTTTGTGCACAGCTATGACGAGAGAACAGAAGATCCCGGAGTGGCTCGCATATCTAGTCCGTAAAAGCGGACAAACGTGTGGGGGGTGGACCAACCCGCAGCGTTACATATGTCAGCCATAGTGACCCCAGATAACAAGGCCTTAGAGGCCACCACACCTCGTGTCGAGTACGCTCTGACTCCTAGCCTCGGCGGGAGACCAGAGGACTCATAAGAAATGTTAATGGCATCCACAATCCAACGGCTTAAAGTCTGCTTGGTCGCAGGTAACCCTCTCTTGGGGGGGACCGAAGCATATGAGCAACTGCTCGGACTTCCTCCACACGGCAGCTCTGTGGACATATGCATCCAGTGCCGGCACTGGTCACATACAATTTAGCTTCTGCTGACCAGGCTTGAAGGCCTGTTGTAGGATTGAAGGAGGATTGTAGGATTGAAGGAGGATTGAAGGCCTGTTGTACAACTGGCTGTGGTGTGACCGTAGGTACCTTGGGGCTGTAACCCGCTCACGGGTTGGATCTCTTACGTCTGTGAGAAAGTGTTTCAACACTCGAAACATGGCCAGCATCTCCAGGCAGTTGATGTGCCACATGAGATGGCGACCTCTCCACAGACCGTGGGCCAGACAACCGGTGAGGGACGCATCCGTCGCTACTGTTACGCGGCGACTCGGAACTCGCTTCACTCGCCGACTGCGCTAGGATCAGCCAGTCATCGATATATTTTAATATGCGGATGCCCTGGAGTTGCAGCGGAGCCAGAGAAGCATCCACGCATTTTGTAAACGTACGGGGTGAGAGTGCTAGGCCAAAGGGGAGAACCCGATACTGAGATGCTTTGCCCCCAAAAGCGAACCTCAGGAACTTCCTGTGAGAAGGATGGATCGATACGTGAAAGTATGCCTGATTTGTGACACGACCTGTTTGACTGTAAGCATTCTGAACTTCAGCTTCATCACTGAGCGGTTCAGAAGCCTGAGATCGACTGTAGAACCTGCCTTCCCATTCGTGAGTGTACGAGAGCCCAATGGTGAACCTCTCAGCCCTGCTACAATGATGGGCTGGGGAAACTGAGAGTGGCGTTCGCTGGAGACGCCCACGCCCTTTAACACTGGCAGGGTTAGTGAGGTGGTCTCCTGAGGGGACCGGGTACATATGGGCACCGTGTAATGCGGTGGACCTCGCTGTTTCAGCTTTAAACTCGGCTGGCCAATCAATGTTTAATTTAGCTACAGCTCGAATCACCACCTCCAAGAGCTCCTCATATTGGGGCGATGAGGAGACTGCAGAACGCACTTCCCTTCTCGCCTGGCTAGCACTAGACCCCAAGCTAGAGGATCGAGATAGGGACTCGCCCGTCTCGGATTCCCCTATACGCTCAAGGTCGAGCTGCATTCCCTACGAACGCTGTCGCCACTCAGCCTCGGCTTGAGCTGGACCGGCACCGCGAGGATCGCTTATGAAGGCTCCCTCTTCGTTGAAGAGAGCCCTCCGGGAGCGAAGCACACGTAGCAGCATTCGTTCGCAATGTCTGCAGCTCTTCTCATTTTCCTGGAGAGCTGCATCAGCGTGCTTCGCTCCCAGGCAGACTACACAAAGAGTGTGTGTATCATCCGGCAAGATGTAACATTTGCACGGAGGAACACACACTCTGTAACGTGAGTCGCCCTCACCCCTTTTCTCTGTCTTTTGCTTTTGGCATATTCTTTTTTTCTTTATTTTTTTTAGACGGAGACACTTTGACAGACACACACAATACACAGAGCGCTTCGCTGAATGACAGAAAGCTGAAGCCGGCAACATTCCACATGCTTTTTGTTATTGTTTTACTAGTTTGTTTATTGTGAGGTGACCATGGGCATTTGTAAAGGCTTTATTATTAAATATAAAAGGAATTATTATATTAATATTATGTCCACATTTTAATAAGTAAATGTGAAAATAAATGATGTGATATTTCAGCAATGCTGAAGTCAATATTTCACATCTCATAAACCTAAAAAACAATAAATAAATACATACAATTCTGTCTAGGTTAGGTTAGGTTGAAGATTACATTTCCAGGTAAACTTTGACGCCATTTATCTCCGAAAGATTCAACCCTTGGCACCTTTGGTAAATATGAGCAAAGGCGGCTGTAAAAATAAATCTGCATCATTGATCTTTTTGATCTTTTATTCAAAAATTCATTGAAGTAAACCAAGTAAAAGTGAGGAGAAAATCTCATGATGAAAGAAATGCTTTTCTCTTAAATTACTGGCACCTCTTAATATTATGTCACGCCATCACAGTTCACTGATCCAACCTACACCCGCTCCCAGTCACCAGACTATTAATTGGATACACCTGCGATCACTTACCTGCACTGGTTAAAAGCCTCAATCCCCAGTAGCTCGACGGCTGAGCTCGAGGTAACACCACTACCTCAATGTCTCTGTTTCCTTGTAGCTGGAACCTCCCTAAGGATTGGATATTCGGATCGTCCTGTTTGCCCGCGCTTCTATGCTTTTTGATAATGTTCAGTGCTTCGCTTGATAATGTTCAGTGCTTTGCTACAATCTGTATTGTTAAAAGCGCTATATAAATAAAAGTGATTGATTGATTGATTTTATTTTACCTCTCATTTAATTTTACCTGCACCGAGCACCATTGATCCGACGAACACCTCAGCCGTAAGATACTTACCTGTGTTACTTACCTGTGTGGGCCTGGGCTGGATTGTGGTTAGCGATCAGGAGATCGCCTAAAGACTGAGAAAGAGAATCCTTTATGTTGAAGTTTTGCCCTAGTCAATGATCTGAGTTCATTTACCTTCTATATTAAATAAACAAGTCTTTTGATTCATCCCTTTCTGCTGTGTCTAAGTCTAAGCGTAACAGAAGCTCAGCCCTTAACCAAAACACCCTCACTTTATGGAGACTCCAGACCTAGGCAAGGACGGAGGATATCATGTGATCCTTCAGGCTCTAGAAGAGGTACGTTCTCGTCCGCCCATTGCTAGCCCAGTTGGTCGTCCACCGCAGTACTCTGGTGAGGATATCTCCTGTAATGGATTTCTCTTGCAATTTTCATTGTTTCTGGAGATGCAGCCGCATCATTTTCCCACAGACCGCAGCAAAATTGCCTTTATTACCACTCTACTCACTGGACGAGCATTGCAGTGGGCAGAGGCGCTCTGGAGAGCCAGCATCTATCATCTCTGGATAGCTTCCTCCAACACTTTCAAGAAGACTTCAGGCAATCCATCACATCAGTCTGGCTCGCTCACCATAATCCCCAGATTGAATGGAGAACGGGTGAGATTTTAAAATGGAGTGATAAGTGCAAGGATGATTGCTTGTTGTCCTGTCTCAAGTCCTCAGGTCCTGATATATGCTGCTACTCCACCACCATAGAAAGCCCAGAGCCCACTCACGTCACCCCATTCCTCAGGAATATTGTTCGTTCCTTGATGTCTTCAGTAAGAGGGCAGCCACTCACCTTCCCCCTCACCGACATTGGGATTGTGCGATAGACTTACTGCCCGGAGCCAAGCTGCCCAAGGGTCGAGTATACCCCCTCTCCATCCCGGAGAGACAGGCTATGGAGAAATATGTGGAGGAGGCCTTGCGACAGGGATTACGCCAAGCCCACATCTACAGCAAATTTTATCTAAGCAGTGTGTATAACCTCATTAGAATTCGTAAAGGAGACAAATGGAAGACAGCTTTCGTCACCCCAACTGGGCACTATGAATATCAGGTTATGCCATGCAGCCTCTCAAATTCACCTTCAATATTCCAAAATTTTATGAACGAGATATTGCGGGACATGTTGCATAAATTCGTGATCATCTATATAGATGACATTCTGGTATACTCACCTGACCTATCTACCCACAGAGTCCATGTACGGCAAGTCCTCCAGCGTCTCCGAGAATTCACTCTCTACCTTAAAGAATTCCACAAGTCCCAACTCCAGTTCTTAGGATATGTCAGATCCCCCTACGGTATCGCTATGGAAGGTGGGAAGGTAGATGCCGTGCAAAAGTGGTCTACTCCCACCACCACTAAATTGTTGCAGAGATTCTTGGGGTTTGCTAACTTTTATCGTAGATTTATTTTAGGGTATAGCCAAATCACAGCCCCACTTACCTCACTGCTCCGAGGAGGTAAAAAAAACATAGAGTGGACCCCGGAGGCGGACACTGCTTTTAATCAGCTCAAACTCGCCTTCTGCACAGCCCCGTTACTCCGTCACCCAGACCCTAACCAGAGGTTCATAGTAGAGGTCGACGTAGCTACGCTAGGTGTTGGAGCCACACTATCCCAATACTACGGAACACCTCCAGTACTCCATCCTTGCACTTTCTTTTCTAAGAAGGGAACCGAAAACTCTTAGCGATAAAGTTAGCCCTGAAAGAGTGGAGGCATTGGCTTGATGGGGCGCAGCATCCCTTCGAAGTAATTACCGACCACAAAAACCTACAATATCTCCGTGAAGTGAATCGTCTGAATCCACGTCAGGCCAGGTGGGCTTTATTCTTTATGTAAGATGCTTTTGACCTGCTTTGAAGGGAAAGCACGACATGAAGACCTCTCGCAGCCCAAGAACAGACAACAGGACAGTAAAACTAATCTAAAGGGATCTCCAAAGACAATAAAACAGTCACCCCCTCCGACCAAGTCACCCACTTTACGACCCCCTCCTCCCTTCCCTGAATTCCCAGCTCACACACTCACACGGTCCCCCTGGAAAATCACTCAAAGAATGTACATTACATGTGTCATATCTTATGAACATATTGTTTTTTCAGTGTCATATTTGATATCATTCTAAAAGTCTAAGAATGAGTGGCAAAACGGTCTAAATATTAAAGTAGTCATTTATATTGGCAAAGAGATTAAAAACATTCACAGAAAGTAGGCTTAACACTAAGGGGCGTTTTTTCCCTTTAGGGCCAGATTGTAATCTCTCCAACAGGTGCAAACCCGGGGGTTACGGGAACATCTGACCCGCAAAAGGTGTTTTTACAATTGATGAAAAGATTGTTTGTTTGGTCTTTGGGTATATAAGGGAATCTAAGGGAACAGTTAGGGGGGATCTCTGTAATCAGGCCCCCACGCTGCAAGGATGTGAGAGTCTTTTGGAGCCTGAGCCTCTAAGGCTCCTGCATCTTGTAGTGTGTTTTTCTTGATCAGGTATGCAATTTCTGCTCTTAAATATATCCTTGATGTATTGAAGTTATGCAGTATTTTAAATTAGAAATGAATTGGATTCTATTTAATTGGCTTTATACAATTTCTTGATTTATCAAAGTATGTATTTCTTAAATTGAAACTGAATTGGATTCTATGTAACTGGTTTGCCATAACTTCCAAGTTAGGCATTCTTTTGAATTGGCATATTGATTGAATGACTATAATTGATTTTTACCATGCCTGGCTAAATAAATGTTATTTCTTGATTAATTTTGGACTATTGAAATCTTTGCTCCTAGTAGTGTTGTGCGGAGTTTTCGGCGCGCGCAAGATTCGGCTCAGATAAGACAAACTGGGGCACAGTGAAACAGAGCAGAAAGCATGTTTCATCTGGAGACTCTTGATTCCTGCTTATCACTGGAGGAAACAAGCTGGGTACGAGAAGGACTAAAACAATTATACGAGGAGAGTCCCTCCAGTCTCTGAATTCCTTACCAGTCGGGCGAAGTTGTGTTTTTACGGGAAAGTGTTCCGGCCGGTGCTACCCCAGACTGCCCAAAATCCCACAAGGAACGGGTAACAGAAAGTATAACGTCTAGGATAATCAAGCCTCAAAATTAAGATAACTAAAAACACCTAAATTTCGTATCATAATCTAAACATAACAATAACTTAAAAATTGGAGTCAGATTCGAACGAGTTAAAAAGTAAAAGTAAAATTAGAAACCAAAATTAGAAAAACCGAGGAGTATTTTCCACAGGAACGCTGAAGTGCGCTGAGGAGCGAGGCACGCTAAACCCAGCCCAGGAGGCGGGACCTTACATAACCGATGGACCCAACCAAACACCTTCACCCTTTGCTCTCTGAGTGCCTCCAGCTTATTAATCTTCACCTGAGTATGACACAAAATTAATCAGTAAACTGACTTTAATAATTAAGAGGAACACTTTCACTTTCATGTTGGCTTCACATGAAATCCAATGTGATTTACTTCATGTAAAAAGACTTCATGTCATCAATTTATCAGCTTAGAAGGGTTAGTGAGATCCATAAATCTTCAATTTAAAAGGAAAATATTAGTCATGTAAACCTTTCAATCCAACTACTTTTTTTAAACCTGGTGGAAAATGTGAATGAATATATGAGTCAGACTGCAAAGTTTGAGTACATTCAAACTGAGTTTTAAGAACCTGAAACTGGATCCAATTCATTTGGAGCAACAAATATTATGCCCCAAACAAGGTTCCCACTATTTCATGAACACCAGATTCAAGGATTTTCAAGGACTTTTTAAAGCACCACTTATTTTATATCAAGCACCTATTAAATTCACACCCGAGCATATAGCTTAATCAAAAACCTCTTACAATACTTAACTTTTCACTTACACTTTAGACTAACATTAACATGTCAGTGTAATGTCAATGTAATGAGGTTTTGGAGGTGTAGGTTCAATAAATTTAGACCATTTGGGCAGTCTTGTTTTAAGGAATTGAATTAAGTCTGTTAAGGTCAATGGAGTTCACACTGGTATACAAATATAATTTCTCAAATATTGATAAAATAAGATATAATTCTTGTAAAACAAAAATTAATTTGAAAGAACTTCTCAATTTGTAAAGTAATAAACAGGACTTTATGCTTACTTTCCTTTTAGTACCACGGTTAAAAATTTCAGGAGCACCTTCTAATCAATAATCAGAAATTCTGATCAAATATTTGCCTTCCCTTTACAAGATAATAATTGACTCCTTAAAATGATTTAAAGTGAAACTGGTTTTACCCTTGTGATGGCATTTTTTTAGTCTTTTATGTCAAATTCAAAGAATAATATTTATAAGCTTTTAAAAATTTCTAATTAAAACAACAGAATAAAGACAAGTAGAATAAAAATAAGTTATCAATCAAATGAAATCTGTACTTACAGAAGAAGTCAATTATATATATTTAGGTGACAAGATCACAAAAGTTGGCTTGCAGGTGCATTTTCAAAAGTTCAATTTAATTAACTAATTAATATTGAGGTTAATGTTTTAAACATACAATTTTGAAAATAGATTAAATTATTTAAATAACAGAAATATTACCAAAACATTAAGCTAAAACTGCCAGTAGGTGCCAGCAGGTCACAGAGATTATCACTGAACCATTCCTTGATTCGTTCGAATGGCTGATTTATTTAGCAATGAACAAGTGACTAAATGGGTAATTTAAACAGATTTGTTTAAAACTGCGCGTTCATTCATAAATTAAACAATGCTGTGTTTGAATGGAGAAGCACAGCTGCTTAGCTGTGACTTGTTTGCAGCTATTTTCATTCACAAAAATAGAGCAAGTCACCTAATATTAGTTTCTTGTTTAATGATCACATTCGCAAACTCACTTAATAATCACTGAAAGCTGTTCCTCTCAGTTCATCGCAATCTCACAAAGTTCCATAATAATCAATGAAGCTCTCTACATGCACAATACATCTCTTATATCGTGTCTACACTTGGTTATAATGAGACTTTAGTACAAAAACGCTGGTGTTTTGAGTGGATTCTGATTAACATTGTCAGAGGGATTTTCAGTAAAAATCATTTTCGGGTGGGGTAAAATAATAAAAGTCACATTCCAGGGGCTAACGTTATTGGGTTTGCTTTAACCCACGGACATGAAAAACAGCCTTCGGAAAGATTGTCAAAGTAGCCAAATTCTTGGCAACACTGGGGCTGTGCATCAGCGCATCAATCTACAAAACAAAATTGATTATTTAATTCAAGAACTTTTTTAAGGACCTATAATTTTTACTTTTTTACTATTAAAGTACTTTCCAGGCCTTGAATCCATATGTCTGATATTCAAGTACTTTCAAGAAGCGTGGGAACCCTGCCCAAAACTTTCCAAATTGCTTTGTTCCTCTTTTCTAAGTGGCTTTGGATAAATGAATGTATGAATCAGAATGCAAAGTTTGAGTACATTCAAAGTGAGTTTTAAGAACCTGAAACTGGATCAAATTTATTTGGAGAAAAAAAATACTACGCCCCAAAACTTTCAGATTTAATACTTTGCCGAATTGCTTTGTTGCTCTTTTCTAAGTGGCTTTGGATAAAGACATATGCTAAATGCATAAATGTAAAAAAAAAAAAAAAAATAGCTCAGTTTAACATGTTCACTTTGATACTAATCACAAAAAAGTATTAAAATGTTGTTAATGCAAAATGTGTGCATAAAATTGATCTCAACGTGATTTACAGTTCAAAATTTTGGAAACACTCATGGTTTTAGGTTTAGGAAGGCTGGGGTCATTCTCGATGATGATCTTTTTAGCTTCTTCCAGATTCTTCACTCTGCGTTCAGCATCTTCAGCCTGTCAATCATGAGATGAGACAGACAGAAGTTAAAGCAGGTTAAAACAGACAAAACAGAAAGTACCATGACCTAGAACTTCGTCTACTAGACAGGAATTATTGCTCCATAAACGGCGGTCACTTACCTCCTTCTTATCTTTGCTTTCACTCTTCATTTGGTCTCGGTTAAAGAGCTTCATTGTGTTCTTCATTTGAGTCTTAGAGATAACTTCCCAACGCTAACAAAACAAACGCCATAATGTTAAACAAAAGGTTAAAATATTACTGGGATACACTAGAGATAAATTGCTATTCCTATGAAACTTAAAACATGTTCTTATGCAAAATATACATATTAAATAACGCATGATATAAAAAATAATTAAATGGGCACACATTTTATATTCACCATGAAAACAAAAATGTACATTTGTGACAACGTAAAACTTAAGTTTAATTTTTGTTTCATTTCATGTTGTTGTTGTTGTTTTTTTCATATTAACAGATGATAACCGTTCCTAATTTCATGTATTTCACTACTATCTATAGACTGTGAATATAAACTTAAACTACGATTAAAATGGAAAAAATAAAAATATAAACAATTGTGAACAATATTATAAAATTATGAAAAATAAGTATTTTAATATGTTGCTATATGTGTTTTAAACAGAATGTGTTAAATATCATTTAATCATATAAAACCGTCAGTTTTGTATTTTGTTCAATGAAGGTTTCATTTTTTAAAAACACTTTTAGAGTCAGGGTTCAGGTTTTGTCAAA
>JAUMHE010000008.1:1887871-1902179 GCA_032359235.1 Enteromius mattozi | reverse complement strand
TATATAGATAGATAGATAGATAGATAGATAGATAGATAGATAGAAAAATGTATATATAAAGATACAATTACACAATTTTTCAAAACTGTATTTTTTTATTCAGCGGTGTAAACAAGCTACCATAAATATATTTTCATATTCACAGTTGTCACAATTTTGCAGAAAAATGCCCGAAGTGTGGGAATTAAACTCAATTGAATTTTATAAATTAAAATCAATCAATAAATAAAATAATAATAAAAATTATAAAAACAAAAACAACAATAATTATAGTAATAATGTTATGTTTTTCATTATTTCCATGAGTTTGTTTTAACTTATAGAATATTTCTGATTGTTTTAAAGTGAAAAAAGAACAGTTTTTCTTTTAATACAGCAAATACAAAGAATTCAGTAAAATAAATGTACAATCACTTGAATGCTTAATTTAGTTGTTTAATTAGGTTTAATTATCATAAATGGTCAAAAATACAATACTTTTTCACAATTTTTGCAAAATTTTGCATCTTTCTTTTGATTTTGCTAGGAAAAAGTCAAAATTTTTGACCGATTCAACCGTGAGCATAGAATAATATAGAAATCTACACAAATCCATCTGATTGCTGATTGAATATAAAACTATATCCATTCAGTCCCAGAAAATCTGATAAACTGCGTACAAAACATAATTAGCAATAATTAGCAATGTCGGAAAGCATAATTTAGGACTCCACTGATTTAGATTTTGCAATTAACTGTTCTTAATTAAACTTGATGGTGAATGGCATCAGCGGGTTTATAATACAAGATGCTCGTCGCTTAATAAAGTCAGTAAAGCACTGTGGTCTGCCTATACTGCGCCCGACACTTCATTTTCCTTAACTAATAAAGAGTTTAGTATCATGACAAGGTGGTGTTGCACTGCCAAAACTACTGCACAGAACCTTCTCTGGCTTCCTGAACCCTCACAAAAGAGGACACGCAAGCTGTCATAGTGATGAGCCGCCCTTGAAAGCTGTTCACATCATAGTGCACCTGTCACACTGGCCTCATGTACGTGACGGCAGAGCTCAGAGCAGATAAAAAACAGCTGTCTGGATCGCCGTCCCGATTGTGTTCACAGGACAGGCCTGGGTGCGGAGGTCAGACCCGACGAGGGCTTATTAAGGTCAGCTGTCACAGCCCTGCATGTGTGTGTTTACCTGTCTGATTCAGTGCAAGTGGGATGCTGGTTTGTTATCTGGATGTTTGAGGATTGGGTCATGTTTGATGGTCAGTTGATTCGTCATCTGTTAAACAAGGGAGGCGATTTCTTCATGACGAGGACAGTCCAACCGCTCACATCAGCTTTTACAATAATTCAGCTCTGCTGTATTCATTTACACGGGCATCAATGAGTGATCTGTATAACCCAAGGTGAAATGAATTTGGGGAAAAAAACAAATGAAAATAAAGGCTCATTAATGAGCTGACAACTAGTACAAGTGCAATTTAAAAAAAAAAAAACATAACTCATAATTCACAAATTATATCAATGAGAATATGTCTGAAAAATTAACAGTATATATAAAAATAAAAAATGAAATGAAAAGATAACACTCCTTCTATAACTTTAAATGTGATTGGGGGAGAAAGGGTAAATACTGAGAAATAAATAAACAACACTTATGTATGGAAGACAGTTTCCAACACAGAATAAAAAATTCAAACATTTCTTCAGAACGACAAGAAAAAAGTCAGAATAGTGAGATATAAACTAAAAATAGAATTGTAAAATATTAACCCAGAATTGCAAGGAACAGTCACAATTGATCTGTGTGGTATAAACTGGTATAAAAAGGCCAGAATTGTGATATATAAACTAGTGCTGTCAAAAAATTCTGTTTACATAATATGTTTGTGCACTGTGTATATTTATTACTTAAATAGGAAAACACATGCATGGATATATTTACGGAAATATGTTATGTTTACATATTAAATATATTTATATGTAATATAAATTATATGAATATAAATATATGCATGTAAATATTTTCAAAATATACATTGCATGTGTTAAATATACACAGTACTCATACATATATATTACGTGAATAAAAACTTTTATTTTGGATACAATTAATCGTGATTAACATCACTACTATAAAAACAATTACTAAAAACAGAACTATGAAGTATGCACTCCATGAAAAAAGTCATAAGTGTAAGATAAAAAGTTACAATTATTTTTTTTTATCCCATGGTGGAAACAAGCTTTCATACTGATGCACAGGACTAACTAAAGCAAACATAAGAGGGAAAATTATACATAAAAAGGAAATAATGATGGGAGAAATAAAAGATGAAATGGTTACCAAGGTTATGATGGAGATCAAGGATCAGATGACGAGTTCAAAAAAACTGGGAAACCACAACGGCAGATGCTCTGTCGTCTCTGAAGGAAACAAAAGTACAGGGAAAATGAATGAATGAGCCGTCATCCTGGTCAAAGACAGCTTTATGAAAGCACACAGTCCAGAAGGAGCAGGCCTACAACTGAGATTAGATGTCATTAGCACAGCAAGATAACAAACAAACATAGTCAACAATAGGTCAGTTAGGGAGGGAAGTGCTCGGTGCTCAAACGGGAAAGCGGCCTCATTAGCCGAACACTACATTTAAATTGGCTGCTTTATGAACACAAGCGCTCCGGTCAATTTATGCACGTTTCCGGCTTTTGTCCTTCCCGTGCTACATATGCTCCGCCAGCCGATAATAAATTACCTTTGAGATTTACTGTAAGAAACGACTCTTTGTTTTTCATTTTAAACCCACTGAGAACATTAAAAGTTACTTATCGCACAGATAAGCCCGAATATTTCCTGCGCCTTTTTACCCCCACAATGTTCAAACATAATGAAATTAACATAAACTACGTTCAAGTCTAATCAGAAATTGCTCCTCCAACGGGGAATACGCTGCTTGATGTAATTATTGCACTCGCCTGGAATGTTTTGGGCTTGCGATTATTTGCCGTTTTAATGTGTTTTTAATTGTAGCTGTGTTCTTATCTTCCCATGTAGATTAGCATCAAGCCATTCATTTGCAACCGTGACGGAAACAACAACCCGACCGCATGTTAACGGCGCAGCTAGCCCACCTCCCGGACACGGTCAGGCCTTTGATTTCAGAGCCGGCGTGGAGCCGCATGCTAATGACCACTTGCGGCAGCTAAAATACGATTAGCCTGAGCGTCGCTCTTACTTCTACCGTCTTGAAGCGCACGGAAACTGTGAAAGAACAATAAAATGAGCCGAGACTGCTAGCTGGCATTTTTCTCCCCGTCTTTTTTCACATGCCATTTTGTCACCAGCGAAAAGCCATCAGCAAAATGAGATAGTGTTTACAGGGTGAGCCGGATGAAAAACAGCTCCAGTAATGTCTCCCGTTCAGTGGACTATAAGTGTTCCTCGGCAAGACGCGGAGAAGCTTTAATGGGAAGAAAAAAAGACGAATGCACTCGCCATAATTACAACGGTTTCGGTGTGCGTAATTGTGATGGTTTCTTACACCCAGACAGAAGTGCTAACAAAAGCAGCCTATTGTTCTTGCCCCTTTAACAAAAATCCCCCCTCGTCTAATGAATCAGGAATCTCATTTTCCCGCACCTAATGATTGTGAACAGAAAAGGTTCTGCACGGTAATCGCCGTAAATAAGCACGGAAACAATTGTGATGAGGGAATTATCCCATGCGCTCGGATCCGACGACTAAAACATAAGCAAAAGCAAGATTAGCAGGTGTCCTTGAGATAGTTTTCCACCTCGCAGCAACTGGGAAAATAAAAGATCAGCAGAGTACACAGAATTAAAGCAATAAGGAAATGCGTTTCGCGTAAGAACTGCTGAATCATCCTGCCTACTGCTATTCATTTCATTACCGCAACAGCGCTCATTAGAATCAAATGCGTGCATACAGTAATTTAAGAAGCGCCATAAAGGTGGTTAGAAAGCATAAAAGTGAAAGCACGGTGCTTATGGTGAGCGTCCTCTCTCCAGCGAGATCCTCTTCAACGGTGTATATGTTCAAATTACTCTCCCACTTACCCTCCGACCAATCTCCGAGATTGTATTAGGGTGACTTTTACAAACACGAACTCCGGATCAGAGAAGACATGAACATTCATCAGCATGGGCCTTTCACGTGACGTCATGTGAGGAGCTCATTTTAGCCTGTGCAGTTTCTCAAGTACAAGAGCACACGGGGCGCAATTACCCGCCCTTTGGGAAATACACTCTGAATAGCTCATCAATACTTGTTACTTCTGTACGACACCGAAGCTAGATTTATTCATTCCCTCCCTAAACTCCCCCGGATGTGCACTTTGAACACAACCGTTGTGGAGAAGCGCTGGATAATTAAGCATGTTTGCTAGGTTTATCTTCATGGTTTGACAGTGCGTGCCTCTCTTTTACCCAGAAGTGCTTGACTTTTACGAAGAGTGTTATAGGTGTTTTACCAGAAGGAGCCATAAAAATGGGGCCGGAGGGGGGTAGGTCTTCTCAATGGCAGGACTCGACTCAGAGAATGCAAATCACCTTGGGGAGTGACAGCAAGATCTGTAGGTCAAGATGGCAAGGGATGCCCCATCTTGACTGGACATGTGTCTGCCACTGAGGTGAATCTCAAAGTGTCAGGGGTATGACTTTTTAAAAGTGGTCAGCATGCTCAATGTGGCCATCAAGAGGTGAGTGACCTTTGAAATCGTGCCGAAATGAACCAATACCGAAATAGAAAGCAATAGTTGGGATCCAGAAGTAAACAAACAATAAACCTCTAAAAATAAACCAATTGTGAGGTTGCTTACACATATTCTCATAGCTTCATAAAATTACAGTTGAAGCACTGATGTCACATGGACTATTTTAACAATGTCCCTACTACCTTTCTAGGCCTTGAACGTGATGGTTCCCTTGCTGTCTTTAGAGGTTTAGAAAGCAGATCAAATTCAAAAATATCTTAATTTGTGTTCCTAAGATGAACAAAGGAATTGGTTTGGAACGACATGAGGGTGAAAAATTAATAATAGAATTTTAATTTTTGGGTGAACTATCTCTTTAATTTTTAAATAAAATTACTTTAAAAATACTTTCCCAAAGAACTAAGGTGGCTGAAAAAGTGGACAGGCACTGTTGCGATTTACATCTGTATTACTAACCAATAAGATTTCTTAGACCAGCTCTTAAGAAACTATCCCGACTAGCATTGTACCAGAAAATTTCAGCATTGGAGACTTTAAAATCAACCATCAAGTCCACTCGAGTTTATATTCTGGGCAAAAAGACGTGTTTTAGTCCCACAATGACCATAGATGCTAGAAAGCAATTGTGTTTTAACTCAACCAGTACCAAGTACACAATAATGTGGCTTAGCTGTCCGCTCAGAGCAACTGCAGCACTCCATGAGCGCCATATAGAAAGCAATTCCTGAACAATAGTGGCGCTATAAAAGACGGATTTCGAAGCTCTGTCGATATTCCTGCTCTTTTGGAGGAAGTACTGTCACTTTTAGAAGGATATAAAAGAGCCCTAAATCCTAAAGCCATGTGAGTGGGGATTTGAAGTGATGTGGCTTCACGTTTGTCGCTGGGGGGGATGGAGCGACCTGTCACTTAGGACTGCCACTTCAGGTCATGCTCTTATTTCTTGTGTTCTTGAGAAGACAAACGCTTTGCCTAAAAGCCATTTGATGTTTTTTTCTTTTTTCCTCACTATCTCCCCTTTTCACACAAATATGATGAAGCTTATTGTTAAAGACCATCAAGCAGATATTGTGAAGAATAGACTCAAAATGCTTCTTGTGGAAACAGATTGTCTCCATTGTCTCTATCAGATGCACATCATATCGAGCTAAACATAATCTAACTGCCGGGTATCTTAAAGACACATTTTCCTAATAATATCAAGAATGTTTTAAATATGGTAACTAGGTTTTTTTGGTTTTCTGATGAAAATTAGAGGTGCATGTGTGTGTGTGCTGCTACCAAAATTAGTTTGCTACCTAAAGCTTTGAGTATTTCAGTTTATATTAATCATTTATTAGTTCAATTTATCGGCTAAATACATTGTGGAGTAAATCTAAAAATGTTTTATTTTAATTTGACCCAACAACTCACATACAAAATGTAAAAAAGCCTAATCTTCACAAATTGTATCACTAAACAAAACAAATAGAAGGTTTCCTAAATATTATATATATAAATAATATTTAGGAAACTTTCTATTTGTTTTGTTTAAAGAAAAAATATATATATATTTCTTTTTCTGTCTTTTTTCATATACAGTATATATTTTATATATATATATATATATATATATATATATATATATGAAAACGAACTGACAGACATAATCTTTATCATTCTGACTGAAGGATGTCAACTACATTAAAAAAACAGGATGTGTCAGCAGTGCCCTCTGACCCCAGAAGAAACTTAAAATCCTTTCCAAACAGCTGCAGTTTGGGGTTTGATCAGGGCTCAAAGCATCACACCTTGTCACAAGAACACAGTGCTCAGCGTGTATAAGAGAGGACAGGCGGGCTATGAATTTGAGATAGAGGTGGCATGATTTCCTGCTCTCCACACTGTTAGAGTCCCATCAGCCTCCTGTACATTATTAATGGAGCGCCAAGGTAATGCAAGGTTGTCTTAGGGGTTTTTTAATCATGTAAAAATTGCCCTGACAGCATGGCATCCATTTTCTAAATGAGAATCGGTTAGCTTAAGAGCCTAGGTCACCGCTCGCGGATTGCGTCGGAGTAGGAGCTCAAATTTGTTTTTCAAGGAAAAGACAAGAACGGAGCTGATTCTGATGAATGGACTCTCTGTGTAGCAGCTCACTGAAATAATGTTGACGTTAAAGTGGGCAGCAGGTAATGCTGAATTGTGGCCCTCCCGTGTTTGGTGTTTTGTTTCTACATGGCTATCACTGACAGCATTCTCATGTTTCAGAGGATGCCTCACATTCTCTGAGAACTGCCAACATGTGTGCCTGGAGGCCTGAAGGCAGGCAATTTTAGCACTGCGCTCAGAATCAATACTCTATCTCACTGTCAGAGTGCAGCGCACCAATCCTTCAAGGCCCCCGTTATTTATATTGTTTTAGCCCCATAGTCGCAAAAAAGGCACTGATGATGAACGCTGTTCCTCTCTTGCCCTCTCTCCGTAAGTGAAAGAGCACAGGAGGGGAGTTAAAGGTTGGTGGAGGCATTATAGTGTAATGCCCCTGAAAGTGCTGTTTCCCACAATGCCCAGCGTGTGTGAATTCATTTTCTTTTCTTGTGTTTTTTTTTTTTTTTGTTCCCAGCTGCAGGTCACGAGTTCCTGACAGCGTGTTTTCTAAATGTACATTTAGCTCAGCTGCGGGCTATATCCCTCTTAAATTTTCTTTTAATCGTTTTCAGCCATTATCGTCATCATTGCAGCATCTCCTGTCAAGCAATCCCGGTATTACTGCATAAGTGTTTTGAAAGGACAATTACACAAAATCTGTTGTTATACACTTAGACATGGAGTGGCTGACCTTTTCTAACATGGAGGTTTTAGCAATTGACCTTTTGCAATCTTTACCTCTGAAAAGGCAACAGATATCATTTTCTTTATGGAACTACAATGATTTGACACCAGAGTAAAAGTAACAGTATTTAAGAGTCTGAATATAAAAAGTGCAATTTGATTTCATTTGAAGGAAAAATTTAGTGAATGAGATCTTGAGATAAATTAGAAAGTAAGCGAGTTCATCGCAAATAAATGTTGAAAATACAATTACATCTTTCAAGTATGCTTTTTTGGCAGTTTTTTTTTGAAATAGTGCAAAAAGGTTGTTTAGATTATTAAAATCATGCGGCTTAAAAAACAAGTGATGTTCTGCCACTGAAACGTAATAAGCAGTGAAAGAGAAATCATTTCACTATACAGTATGTGTGTGCCGTCTGAGAGGTGCACATAAAGCACGGGAGTATTGAACAGCGTTGTTTTTGCCACTTTATATGATTTGAACAATTAAGTGCACACACTTGTATGTGTCAAAATGTCTGTCTTTGCAGTTATCCTCATAAAAACAGTAATTTAGATCTTAAGTGAGAGCAAACAGCTAAGAAAGAAAATACATGCAACAGTATATTGGATATGCTTTTATACTGGCCGCTCTTAAAGTGACAGCAGTCAAATATTCCCGTTGTTCGTTATTCCAACACAGTTCGTACATATTCGTACAAGGTGGAAAATTTGTGCTAATTCGTACAAATTAATACGACTGCATTAGAATTAGAAAAAAATCATATGAATTTGTACGAATTAGCCACCTCGTAAAATATGTACGAATTGCTGTGAAACTGGGCTGGTTAATCATGTTAATTAAACAACAAGCGAAACAATCTCTCACTGCTATTAACTAAATCACTTTTGTAACTTAAAAAAGAAGAAATATATATTTCATTTACACAGTGAATACATTATGAATACTTGTTATAATGGATGTAAAATTTCTTATTTGTTCTCATGTGTTTTTTTTGTCCTATTGTTTATAATTAGTTTCATATTCTTATTTAATCACTGACTGTTTACTTGTCTTTAGTGAACTTGAATTTTTTTTTTTGTAGTAGTATTTTTCTAGTGACAACAATTATGAAATTTCCATGGTATAAATTTTTTGACATCATAAAACCTTTTTTAGGCCATATTTAAGCCTTTTTAAAAGTTATATATGCATTGTAACAGAGAAATAAAATGTTTGTAATAGAAGATTCCATTAAAAAAAAATCCTTATAGTGGAAAAAATGTTCTAGCATTTTTATTTATTTTTTTTTTAAATGTTCTTTTAAGAATTGTTCACTAAAAGCTTCTTTGGGGAACCAGAAATGGTTCTCCCATGGCATTACTGTGAAAAATCCTGATTTAGAAGCATTTTTCCTCAGAACAAATACTAATCCAGTTATCTATGGTATCCAGATATCTATGATGATCGACAGTATGCCACATGTGTAGGACACAGGCATTAGGTTGAAAGTAACTGTGATTTTTCTTCTAAATCACTCAAAACAACAATACAAGGTCAGGCTAGGTTTCAGTAATGATCTCTTCGTTCCAAAGCCAGAAGGATATCAAGTCCAGATCATGAGGGACTCCGGCAGATGCTCCGCCTCGGTTTCAAAACAGTCCCAGCCAGTTCTATGACATCAGCTCAGCCTGCCTGTCTGCGAGCGGCTGAAGGAGGAACAAATGAATAATAAATAGAGAAAAGAAGGAATAAATAAATAAAAACAAAGTACCTCTGCTCATCTTTGAAGTAAGGTACAGCTCAAGGCGGTAGCCAAAAATATCTGGGGAGAGTGAGAGAGAAAGGGGGGATATGCACGTGTCAAGGGCTGTTCAGACACAGCGGCTGAGGATGGAAGATCTACACGCCCTCACTGGTGCAGAGCTCAAAACTCCCGATACACTGATGGCCTGCATCGTTGTCTGAAAACACAACGAATACTTATATTATGGGCGGATTTGGTGGAGGGGGCTTTCACAGCTGTGTGCTCGGCGCAGCGAAGCGACGCTTGTGATTTGGCAGACTGTTGCGCCAAATCGTTTGGGTGAAGCTGTGTTGCTGACTGCTAGGGTTGCTCGGCATCATCCATATGCAAACTTAACCGATGAGTGAAAAAATGTGCATACGGAGTCAAGCACACTGGTCTGTGATGTGTGAATGAGTTTGGAAAAACATCTACAAGCCTCATTTAAACACGGGGCTTATGCTGTATAGGTTTTCGAGATGTACCCTAGCGAATCTCAAAAAAACGTGTCCCCTGATTCCTTGAAATCTCTAATGAGTAGCTAAATAAATAAATGAATAAAATTAATTTTAAATAAAGCCTGCTGCATAACTAAATAACTTGTATATTTTATCATTAAAGTGTAATTTAATAAATATAAAAATAGGCTTTAATAAAAAAAAGCATTATTATAAATAATTAAAGTGCCCCAATTATGGATGTTTTAAAATGACCTTTGATTTAGTGTGTAACACAGCCATAAGTGAATAAAAAGATCCTGCAAAGTTTTAAAAAGTCTGAAAGTGCCCGTGTATAAAGTTCTCTCAAAAGAAAGAGTCGACTCTGAATCACTGAAGAGAGTCATTTTTAAAACGAATCCCAAGCAGGGGTTTGGAATCATTGAGCGAAACATTTGGGAGTTGTTGAGCAAGAAAGCTAAAAATAAATGCATATTATAAGTGTTTTTTGACCTTGCATGTATGTCAGCCTGCTGTTGGGGACTCCCAAAACCAAAATATAAACTTTAATAATATAAACAGAATTTAGTCCTGTGAGATTTACCCACTTCCAAATGTGATGACAATCACCTTTTGTCAACCAATAGTGAGTCAACATCTCCATTATCTCAGGTCGGTACACTTCAGTATTTCATGTTTGAAATTTCTTTGGCTATTACATTGTTTTGTGTCAAATTACAAACAGCAAGATAAATAGTTTGCTTCTGTGGGGCGCTATAATGTCTGAATGTCAGAATTTGCAGTGACAGCAGTAGAAAGACAGAACGGTTTGTCTCTTGGTTTTATGCATTTAAAAAGAAACTTCTATGATAATTGGGCACAAGGAAGAAAGAGAAAATGATACTCATGAGTTTACATGTCCTTTGACAGTCTATCAAGCAAGCACACACCCTCACTAATGATGTCTTGCCAACCATGATAGCTCTTGTTAGGCGCGGAGAAACATCACACGCTAGACCTTTTCTGCAGTAATAGATGTTCTACCCAAAGAACGGTTACTATTTCAGTCTCTGCGATGTAAAATTCCATCCCTGAAAATTTCCGAACCCACTTCTGATCTTTCTTGATGAGATATCTGTGTCCCCTCGAAAGAACAAAAGACACATAGCAAACCCAATATTAGTGGACAGCTTTTGAGGAATCAGATAGCAACAGCAGCAGCATTCTGTTCCATGTATGAAATCTCTATGATACGGGTAAACATATTGTCATCTTCCTTCTGCTATAAAAGTCGTAAACACCCTCCCCCCACAATAGACCTGTCCATCAAATCAAAGGCAAGAAAAAGCCTTCATTCTACGGCTGCTGTCACATAGCAACTAGACAGCCTTTGTGTGTTCTCAGACGCAATTACTGAGGCGTCGTACCACAATTTGTTTCACACATACAGACACCCACATACACAAACACAATTCCAGTGCAAGTTTATATTTTATGTATGAATGTATATTGATTGCTCTAACAAACCACCCAAAAAAATAAGTCATGTTGTGGAGTGCAGCACAAACAAATACAGTTTTCTCCATGCATGCTAAAAGTCAGAAGTCATTTAACAGACGGTTTGAGTAAAGCAACAGACTACAGTACTAAAGGGTGAGCTGATCAACCTATCAGCCTACCTCTGTTCCCAAACCCAATCAGCTGCCTACATACATTTCTACAGCATCATAAGCACACCACTGACACAAAGAGATTAGCTTATGCTGCCTCCCCTGAGCCCATTTTTAACAGAGCCCCTAAAACATGCAATGGATTTGATGGGGGGTAATTGAAACTGAATGGGGGAAAGTCACGTGAGAGGAGGCAATGCCTGCATTGCAATGTAATTAAAATGACTGGTTATATTCTGCTGTGACTGGTTCATGCGATAAATCCCACCTCTTGTGTTCGTGTGAGTTCTGCATTTACGAATAAGTCTGACTATCTGACAGTACTACGGTCTTAATGGGAAAAAAACAAGTAAACAACTCACATACTTAGATATAACCACTTTGTTATGTCCAAAAAATACTTAAAATGGCAAGAAAACATGATCTTTGGGAGTTTTTAGTGAGTAATAAACTATGTAATGTAAATCTCAGTGTCTGTGACCAATATTTACTGATCTTTGTTCACTGATGATTCGGGGGGGAAAAAACGGTGATTAAAAAGATTAGTTGAACAGGAATGGAATTTCACAAATTATATATATTAATAATAAATAAATGAATAAAAATAATCGCTACTGAGTTATTAATTTGGAATAAATGTAAAATGCTTTAAAAACACTGATATTCATACTTGGCATAATAAAACAGAATATTGGTTATATTATTAATGTACAAATCTAAAATAGGTTAATATATAGATTTAGACAAGAAATAGAGAACTCTCCAAAGTTAACATCAAGTATCACCATATTTTCAAATGAATCATTTAAAAGCATTCCATGAAGGTTAGGATGATGCTTTAACTACATATATCACGCAGCAGATAGCAAGGTTTAAGAGCTTATCCAATATGTGAACATATGGATGAATGGATGCTTTTTTTGTCTCCACCCAGATGACATTCAACAAACAAGTCGTTTTATTTCAAAGCCTCAGCCGAGCTCTGTCATAAAACACACAGAGGAACTTTTGACCTGTTGTGTTTATCAGGGCTAAAATGCACTCAAGGTTATAGACTCAAAACACCTCAATTACCGCGGACCATCTCTGGTCATATTTCTGAGGTTCTGTGAACACTCTGGGCATGAATATGTATGGAAGAGGTCAATTTAAATCTGTGTGTTTATGTGCACTCAGCATCTATGAGCGCACATCATGAAAAGGTCATTTCACGTTCATTTCTTTGAAGTCAGGAGCTGTTTGTGTCTCTTTAAACGTGGCTCAAAAAAAAAACACTATCCATTCAGCCTAATACGAGGGGTTTGGACCATTTACATGACAGAGGTTGTCCTCTGCATAGAGGTGGTAATTGTGTCCTGCGGGGAGAGGGGCACGGGGATAGCTGGTCATTATGGGTACAAAAACCTGTTAGGGAAAACACACTCTCATACACATGCACTGCTGTTCGATATATGGTTTCCACAGATATTTCTGCCTGGTAAAAGTTGACTACACCATTTTAAAATATCAAACACCGCAATTCCCTGAAAGCTACACCAGCACCTACTGAAGAATTAATCACTAAACATTTAGGAATCAAAAACTTGTAATATTTAATTTGCCATATTGCCATTCAGGTTGTGGAGGCAAAACATGAAAAATCACAAAGCAAACTGAGAAAATGTCAAGCCACAAGAGCTCTTTCGGTAAAAGAAATGAGTCATGCATCAGTCTAGGTAGCAAAACAAGACCATTTGAATCTTTAAAACTCAATGTGATGACCTAAGATGCTTACAGTATACTTCTGAGTGCATTCAAGTTTCTACAGTCTGGACAGCTCAGAAGAACATGTGGACCGGAGTTAATCCAGCGGCCTGCAGACCCGAGAGACAAAGTGCCAAAGTTAACTTATCAAAGTTAGCCCAGGTCAAATCCCCCTCCATCTATTCCACTTAAAGATACTAATCTCTACACCTCGGCACTGATTAACGGTTGCCATCGTGCTGTTTGCATTACAATCAAATGAGAGAAGTGTGTATGCATCAGCATGCAAAAGCAGAAGGAAAGCCATTCATTCTGGTCTCCAGCAAATCCCTGTCACATTCATTACTACCTCTTCAGATGAGACTCCATTAAAATACTGCTTATCCACGTCCAGGCGGATTGATGCATGTGTAGGGTGCTGAAGGGGAGAAAACATATCTGTGATTGTTATTTTATCGATGTGTGTTATTAATATTAGGCGTATTAGCTCTCGCCGCTCTCCCAATTCTGAAAGCTGTATTGACAGAGGATGTCATCAGCAAGAAACAATGAATTTGCATTCATGATAAAATAATGGCCTGTAGGGACCAACAGAATAGTGAGGGATTAAAATAGGAAATGGGGGCAGAATAATAATTAATTCTGGAGGAAGAAAATATGGGGGAAAAAAAATCTGTTTTTGCTTGTTTTGTCTTCAAGCATGTTTTATGTAACAAGTTCACATAGACATCTTGGTCTCATAGTAAAAGCAGCATTTCGTTCTTTCATTTACCAAGTGGCAGCCTACATGGGTCAAAGACAGTTCAGAATATACAAGATAAAGAAAAGGATAAATCTTAGTTTTTCAAATATTCGTAAATCACAGGAAAAATAAATATTCATTTTAAATGTGCAAAAAAAGATACAAAACCAGTTAATGATATGGCTTTCTTTACAAGGATTTATTTTTAAGTAGGCTTTTTATTTTATTACAATTTATTTTTTCATTAAGATATAAGGACAATTGTTCAACTGCCCATTTTGATGCATACCTTATTATTAAAATTAAACATGAATTTTAATTGTCATAGAAGAGGGATATTGTAGTAAAAAAAAAAGAAGTCGTCATTGGTCCATATGGCAAACACATGTGAACATAAGTAAATAAATATTAATA
>JAUMHE010000008.1:1844975-1865215 GCA_032359235.1 Enteromius mattozi | reverse complement strand
CATAGAACATACATATAATTTTTTTTTCAACATTTTCATGGTAATTGAGTATATAAATATATAAGAGGTATGGAAATCATTCTCTTTTGTAACATTCCTTAAGAAAATTCAGCCTTAATGCCTTTATGCAACAAACACAATAAGTTTATATTTTGTGCTAGATGTAGCCTATTAATGGGGATTTACCTAATTTTTCTTTTTGGTCATTTTTGGTTTTTGTACCATTGATTGGAAAATATTTGTAAATATGTTCGTAATGCACGACTACGTGACAAAATGCAAAATATTGTAGCCTAGATGAAACTTAAGCAAAACTTTTGTATTAACCTATGAACTTATTTTTGTAAATTATATTTACATTTCTGTTTTACTAATGATTTTGTGAAAGTGCGACAAATTACATAATAGTTTTATGATCGATTTGATCATTTATTTAATTTTTTTTAAGAATAATTCAAAGAAAAATAAATTAATTCTATTTGCGTTGATAAATGAGGCTCTGGTTAATTATGGCTGGTCAAAATCTTCTCTCCAGCGCGTTTGATTTGGCATCATTGCAGTGTCTGACTAATTCATGACTTGTTTAACTAAACCAGGGACCCTCAGGAGTGGAAATGCAAGTCTGCGTTGTCTAGGACGGGGGTGCTTGTGGTTTAGTGGCTTTAAGGTGCTTACACGTGTAGTCCTCATCACTGGAGTGCCCTCAACCATTAGTAGCAAGTACCCTAATGGGACCGTAGGGACCATCCACGGTTCTGCAAAGTCAAATCCATTCAGCGCAGTCCAACTCAGTCGTACTGCTTTTCTGTCCATGTCCTGCTGCACATCTTGATAGACACTGTCTAATTTCCCGGCAAATGCATACACACGATTCTGTTTACCGTACATGACAGACTCTTACTGAGGGGTCTATAAATGAACCCACCGCCATTCACGTATTCACATGCACGTGTGCGGTGCTTGACCTTCCCGCTTCTGTAAGGCTTAAGACTCAAGATTTCAGACATCTCAATTCCCAGAGCGAAAGCCGCACTTGAGTTAATTGCAGTCTGCACAGGATATGATAGCTGCGATTTTGCCCTGTCCTCTCACAGGAAGCTCATCAGCGCATGAGCCGCTCGGCTCAGCGAGCCGAGTCCGAAATGCATTCAGCATGTAATCTCCTCTCTGCAGAACACAAGCAAACCTACAGCCTGAAACAATGCAGTGCAGATAACGCGGCCGTCACGCTGAGATGCTGCTTTAGCGTGTTTTGCCTGTATTATGGCCCTTCAGAATTACGTTATTGAACTTCATAATTGAGAGACTCTTGCATTTCCAGCGCATGACGTCCAGTGTTTAACAAGCTTTGTTGCGACAGAATAAAGCGGCAAATTTACTAAACTCTTCTTATTCCCCAACCATTTGCAATCCAGTTTAACCACACGCTATCTGCGCTAGTACAGCACTGTGACACTTTTACAGTATTTAAATGAAACGACTCTCAATATTTTAGTGTAAACATACCTTTCTATGTAAATTAAATTTATTACAGATCATGCTGGGATTTTTTACATATTTATGCACTTTGCAGGCGCCTTTATCCAAAGTGACTTAAATTGTATTTAAGGTTTATAGTTTATTAGTTCATGCATTTCTTAGGAATCGAAATCTTTCGAAATATACATAAACCTCCCCTCCTAGATGTCCTCCTATTCATAATTTGAAGTTGTTAAAGTTGAATTGTGTTTTTATGTTTATGCTCTATTACTCGAGTTGCATTATTTTCCTTCTCACATTTACTTGAAGAGCATTGAGATTTGCCAGTATCCAAGATTTATAGTGACTGGTGTCTATATTTCTCTTTCTCTCTTTCCATCTCTGCAGGTTTGTGGAGATCCAGAGATACAGGAGGTAGATTATGCCTCAGTTCACCTTTGCATGCTTCTGTGGCCTTCATGGCCTCTGCGGAAGGAAAAAGAAGAAAAAGGAGCAAGAGCGACGACCACAACAGGACTATGAAACTGAGGTTTGAGATGATGTCTGGACTGGGAAGATTCTCAAGGTTTCAGTAGCTTACAAAGGGAACCAGATTCAGCATGTGACCTCGATGTCGGCCCAGATGTCAGGGCTGAGAAACAGAGGCAATATCAGGACCCTGTTTATGATTTTAACTTACCTATAAGACGATCTGTTTATTTTAAACACACTGTTTAGCTTAAACACAAAAAAAGAACAATCACAAGTACAAAGGTGCAGGGATGTACTGTTGCACTTTAAAAATCTAATTTTAAATATTTTACAATTTATATTTACATTTAGAGGTCCCAAAAAGTATTTGTACACTTTTAAAAGCCATTACATTATATTGCAAAAATAATAAAAAAAAAAAAGTTAATATATAGTTAGCGTGAGTTCATATTTTTACTAAAATTAAAAATAAAAGCGATGTTTGTTCTGATAAAATTCTTTGTTTGCTTTATGCAACTTGTTTTAATATTTTGATCAAATATAATAATATCAGATGTTGTTATCTAATGCATTAAAAATTGCTACAAATACGTGAAAATAAGTAGTTTTGGGGCCGCTAAATAAATGTATAATCTATATTCTAGAGTACAGAATAGAATGTATATTCTATATTCTATTTAGTGTATATTCCATAGGGTATTTTTTGCAAGCATACGCCTCAACACACGCTGAATGTTGAATCTTGATTACCATTTAACACGTTTAAATATTTACTTATTCAATGCAAATACGCCTGGAGGCAATAGACCACTTTCCGTTCTGTTGATGCCAAAAATCCCTGCCAAAATCTTCAGACATTATTATTATTATTATTATTACTACAGATATATTTTGGTGAATGTACATTTTTGTGTTTATTTAGTGGCTTTAGAAGCAATGACTCACTCTAATTATAGTTTATGGTGGGAAATTGATTATTTCAACTAATAACATTAACAGGGTTCTATAGCACCTATATATGGTGCCTTTATCTTTACCAGTTTGCCTATTAAATGCCTCCAAGGTAATTAAGGACCCCTGGAGAGATGCATGCGGTCCATTCACAAATGTCGCCACGGTAAAGGATGGCTACCATCTGTCATTTCTCAATAACATTTCAAATCTGGCCCTGGGCATGTTTCACCTGACTTCCCCTCAATTATTGTGCGGAACTTGGAGACGACGCACCATGAATTTGAATGAAACGTCTGGGTGTCGTTTGTGTGTCCTAGGAAGAAGTGAGCCTGGAAAGTGTTCACGACACTACATCAAAGCATGTAATCAGCCAGAGAGGCTTATTCACGCTGTGAATTGGACCTTACCAATCATACCACACCAGAACCGGCTGGCACAGCCACGATAGTTGTGGCCATGAAGCGTTTTCCAATAAGAAAAAAAAATGATTTGGCCGTCTCAGGTTGTTTCAGGTTGTTCACATAGAGCACCCCCCTGAAGGCGCAGGCTTTGCTGTAGGGTGATAAATAGGAAGTTTATTTCCAGATACATTTCCGGCTCTATTTTTCCCCGCAAAGATTAATGTGGTTGCAGGAGTAATTTACCATGATTTACCGTGCAACACAAAAGTCGGCTAACAACCACAACGGGAGCCATTTTCTCTGGCCATCCTCCTCTGCCCAGCATAGATATATAATTGTCACTATTTTTAGTACATCTATGTGCGTGTACCCCCAAGCCTGTGTGAATAACCGTCAGATCCGCATTAATATATTCAATTAAAGTGGAATAAAAAAAATAAAACAAAATTACCATGGCAACCGATCTGACCAAAACTTTGGCCTTTGGGTGTGAGGTTTGAATGGGTTTGAAAATAGCAGTAATTGTGGCGGTAAATGGCAGCCCTCATTAGCGGAGGTGATTATGCAGTTCGTGCACGCGCGGATGGGGCGACGCAATTAATCTTTCTCAACAGGAAGCAGTCCAGGATGACGGATGCCCTAAATCTGATGTCACCGAAACAAAAGGCGGAAAAAAGTCAGAGACTGAAACTTTGGCTAATCGCCTTAAAGCAAAGGCTTATGAAAACAATTTTAGCTTAGCTTTGTTTTTATTACGGGGGGAATCTTTAATCAGCTTTCTCCCGTATTCATAACTTAAGAACTCCGAGGCTGTATTTATGTCAGAAATGGCTTTAATTCTGATTGCATTTTACTTTCTTTCGGATATTTGTTTTGACCCCCAGAGTCATGCTTAAAAAGCTGGCGAGTCGAATTTTACATCCATTAAACGAACATCTCGAACGAGCGCAGGCCGAATCGATTTCACAGAGGTGAATGTCTGTTTATCGCAGCGGATCTTCTCTGTCTGTGGGTGGACCTGGTTTAATGAGCAAGAGATTCAAATGACCTCAAATTATTATCTGCAGTCATGCTAATTGGCTGGCGTGTCTCTCACCGCCTCTGATAGCACCCTCTCTCAAAATGCACGTCGCAAGAAAGTTCACTCCTGCAGATGCGTCTGGTTTTGAACCTGTTTTCCATTAACTCCTGTCAGCAGGCAAAATTATTATGACCTCAGTGTTTTTCTAGATAAAAGCAGAAAGGAAAAGGGATGCGCACAGACCTGATGTATGCAGATGTTAAGACAGAAAAAAAGGAATAGTTCACCCAAAAATTACTCTTTTGTCTCAATTTCTTTATTCTGTAAAACACAAATGGAGAAATTCTGTTTTCCATACAACAAATGTGGGAGTTTATTTTTACTCACAACGATCAAGTTTGATATGCAAAATTTTTACTTCACCTTTTTAAAGGTTACATCCAAAGGCACCATTTTCAAACAAGTGCAAATGAGATTTGTTGTCAATAACAATGTATGACTGTTCTTCACCAAAAAAAAGAAAAGAAAGGAATGTTACATTTTCCAGTTAAAATATCAAAAAAAGACTGTTTTCTGTCTCACTATACTGAACATTTTTATCACTCATTTTAAAGGGATAGTTCACCCAAAAATATCAATTTTGTCATTATTTACTCACCCTCATTTAGTTTCAGACCTGTATGAGTTTATTTCTTATGTTGAACAAAAAAGAAGATATTTTGAAGAACCAAACAATTTTTTGTCCCGATTTACTTCCATAGTAGGAAAAGAAATACTATAGAAGTCAATGGGGACAATCAACTGTTTGATTAACAGCAATATCTTCTTGTACTGTCTGTTCAAAGGTTTGGAAACACATGAGGGTGATTAAATGATGACAAAAGTTTACAAATTGAACAATACCTTTAAGTATAAATAAGATGAAAAATAATCATCAATTTGATATAAAAAATACAAGTTTTAAAAAAAAAATTTGCAGTGTTTATTCTTTTTGGAGGAAAAGTCACAGTCCACCTTTGTTGTTAGGAAAACGAAACATTCAGACATCTCGTTTTCTGTTTCACAGAATAAAAAATAATAATTCGAGCCTGGAATGACATGTGGGTGAGTAAATGATGACAAAGTTTTCATTTCAGGCCATCTATTTCTTTATGGGCTTCTTTCTTTATTGAAGATGAGATCGCCATCGGGCCGAAACGAAGCGTCTCATGCTTCATTTCTCAACTACACCATGAAAAGTTTCACGTTCCTCCGAAGCAGACAGCGAGAGAGACTAAATGAGAGTCAAAGAGAGAGGTCATACACGTCGCTTCTTCTCGCTGATGGCAGTGGTCCCTCTCGGCGCTGACAGTCGGGATGTCTCCTCAGCATAATGAAAATTAAAGTGGGTTTCCTCCTCTTAAGTTACCCTAATTAGCCAATCGTCCGAACGGACAGGCGAGGCGATGGCAGTCTCTGGTAGAGAAGGGTGAGCGGGGAAAGTGAGATTGTGTAATTGCAAAGGTAATGGATTTTGTCAGGAGCACCTGTCAGGGCCCTGGTGAAAACAGACGCTGAAGCCAGAAAAGGGAATTGGAGTCAGGATGCCAGCGAACAGAGCCTCCATCCAAGCCAACCTCACCTGATTGCCAATTTGTGCGAGTCTTCATACATCAAGCAGCTGGACACGTGCGTTAAGAGGCCTGGTGGGTGGCGCTTCCGCGGGCGAACCATTAAAGAATGTGTCAAAGTAAGAGGGCAGACCGGAGAGATTGAAAGATAAAACCCACAGACGTTTAATTCCCAATTTAATGTGTGAAAAATGAAAACGGAGCGTGCCACCGTACTAGATAGGGGCCAGACTGCACAGAGTTGATGAAACTAGACTTGGCAGCCTCATTGGTGAGAATACGACCAAATGAGGGAAAAAACCCAAAGCAAGAAGGTAGAGAAACACCAAATGAACAGCCTGGGTGACCGGCGGTCTCCCTCATGTGAATATGGCCAGGTAATAGGAAATGGAAATGTTCTCTAGACGAAGTGCTGTTGGCATGTGCTTTAAACATTCGTTTTTCAGAAAAAGCCGTCGGCTTTTTGAATGCTGTCAGACCTTCCAGAGCAGCTTCAAATAGAAGTCAAGTATATAATTCATTTGGTGCAGAAGATCACATATCCTCTCGAAAACGTTTCGCACTTTGAAATAAACAGGGTTGTGGGAATGAAGAATCAATTTGAACCCCTTCTGCTGTCGAAACTACCATCAGGGTCTGCAATGCAGCTCATTTGTGCAAATTGTTGTGCTTAAATAGTTTGGAATATATTGAGGATAGCGAGTTCATGCAAACACACTGATGCGGAATTCAGCCATCAGAAATGAAAGATGTGATTCGAGAGCAGTTTTTTAAGAGAGACTGTATCAACATTATAATGAGACAAGCTATCCCTAATGAAAATTCACCATGGTAACCATAGTTTCCACCAAAATACCATAGTTGCTATTGCTCTCATTACTGTAATAAACTGTGCCAACCACTGAATCAAAATTGATGCTGCTTACTTTCTAAACACATACTCCTGGTATTACTGTAAAAGTTTCATCTGTGCTTTTTATTCAAGATAGAACCAATGTTCTTTCATGCTATTTTATGGAAATGCAATAACTTGCCACAACATTTGTTCCCAGTTGATAATACTAGTCATTTTTTATTTTTCAGCTCTCCTATACAAACACATGACTCTGCTCTGGTATGTAACAACTACATTTGTAATCCAATCAAATTCCTTTCCTACATTTTTATTAATTAACAATCCTCTTTCACTCAATAGTATGGAAGTAAAACAGGCTGTGAAAGCAAAATCCTTACTTATTGTGGTATTTTGGGTGGAAACGATTGTCATAATGACATTTTCTGTAAGGATTACACTTGTATTCTACTATAGCATACAAAGCTATGAAATTAAAGGAGAACCTAGTGCGCTACTGTTGACGAAATTAATACATATGTGGATCAAATTGATATGAAAAGGGTCAGTAAAGACTTTTATAATGTAACAAAGATTTTTGTTTCAAATAAGTGCAGTTCTTTGGAACGTTACATTCATTAAAAAAAAGCTGTTTTCAACATTGATAGTGTAACAAATATTGATTTCAATGATTTCTAAATGATTGTGTGACACTGGCTGCAGCACAGGAATTAATTATTTAGGCTATTAAAGTAGAAAAGAGTTATTTTGAAAATCGTAATATTTCACAATATTACTGTTTTGTTTTTGGGTTTTTTTATCAAATAAATGCAGCCTCGGTTAGCAGGAGAAACCTCAAACTTAAACTTTAGAACGGCAGATTGACGAAAAAGTCATTCTACTTGCTTTTAAATGCATCAGGCAAGTTCTGTATAAAGTTCTCGCCAGCAAAGTAACCAACCTGGGTTTGACACAGATATTTAATCTTAATCAGCTTTCCATGAGTTAATCAATTACACCTCCCCCGAAATTCTGTCTATCTTCCCCCTCCCCATCAGACTGGAGGAGGGAGCTTAGATGAACACTGATTGCGGTGAGAATAGCCCTTTCACTTCATCCGTGGAATGTGAGACGGCTGCCGAGTTTCCCCAGACCCGTTTAATTCGAGGTTGCGGGAGACAAACAATCGTTCATTTGTCTTCATTAATGTGCCTTTCTCTCGACAGCTCACAGCACGGACAATGGAAAATATCTGTATTATAATCCATCTTCTCATTCCCACAATGCCTCTTGCTCTTTGCGCAATGAGGTACGCCCTATTGATCTGTTTGTTGTCTTTTTCATTAGCGCGTCGCATTTGCTCTTTACCGAGCGTGTGTGCAACGATCGCGCATAATGATTCCATTTATATCGTTTCGTTTCGATAAAGAGCCATTTTTCTAGGAACGAGGGCACTTTTGTCTCCTCCGCTGGCTTCCACATACAGACGGAGCCGCGAGCCTTATGTTTTTCTTTTGTGTAGATTGACTCGCACACCCTTTCAGCAGCTTTTGTGTGTTTCGTCTCATTTGGGAGATTTGATGAAGCAGCTTAGCGTTCTTCCTTGCTCCCTCTCTCTGGCAGTCTTTGGCATTATCTTCCTCCGCCCGAATCAGCAGCCGTGGCAGGCGCTATGCCGCTGTAAGCTCCTCACTTTGTTCCAGGCACAAAGTTACATTATTCATTTGAGTGAATCGCGCAGGCAAGCGAGCTCTGGCGTGCTGTCAGGAGGGGTGTGAAGGGAAAGCAAGACTAGGTGGTACGCGCTGTTTAGCGCTCTAAAAAATACAGATATAACCGAACAGGTACAATGCAACGTGAAAACGAAAGCGTGGTCCACGTTTATTGTGCAAGGCCCTTTCCGCTCACCTTGTGCTCTTCATCAGGCAGCTTCCTCCTCTTCGGTGGAGCTAACGGCACTTGTGTTGATTTAACTGCGTGTGCTTATGTCTGTTCCACAAGCTAGTGAGATGCTACTAGTAGATACTAGTAGTCTACTAGAAATAGATGCTATTCAAACAAGTGTTTTTGTGACCACCAGCAATAAAAATATTTTAAATAAGCATCCCAACAATCATGGAACCTCAGGATTGACTGATTTGAAACAAATCATAAAAAAAAAATCTATATGTTGAGGAGATATATGATCTTATATATACAGCAGTGAACATTTGAAGTGGATCAAAAACTTTAATCAAAGTTGTCCACCAAAACGCGTTCTTGTCTTAAGACAATCTTGGTTAACTCTTTTGATTCACTTCAAATGTTGACTACTATATAATATAATATATATATATATTAAAAAATATTCTTGTAAAATATTTCTAATTTCTAATGTATATTTGTAATATTATTACAAGTATATTATTCTAAAATATTAATTATATTAGCCTATATTGTAAACAAATAAACATTGTACATGTTAGATTCTAAAATCAAACTTGATACAATATCATAATTTAAATAAAGCATTTGATCATATTAATGTTGTTAATAAAAATTGCCGTATAATTATACATAATACATATGACGTGTATGTTGGCTTTAAAAATTATATATACACACACATAGTACTATATATATATATGTATATTATTGCTGTCAAATGATTTATCACAATTAATCATATTCAAATTGTTTGCATTATATGTGTGTGTACTTTGTATAATATATATATATATATATATACACACACACACATACATACAGTATATATTTTGAAAATATTTACATGTATATATTTATATTAATATAATTTATATATAAATCTTTTTAATATATAAACATTTTCTGAAATACATGCATGTGTGTATTTATACACACATAATGCATATACACAACACACACACATTTATGCAAACAAAAGGTTTAATTTTTATTTGCGATTAATCATTTGATAGCACTGTATAGTCTTGCAGTGCATTCTGGGATAAGTCTTCTCAAATCTTTTCTCTAAAATTGGCAAAGGATGCATGTGGTGCTGCTTTACAATTTGGCCAAGAAAGAAGCATCTTAGAAGGCAGCAAAATTAATTTGCCTACCTTTTGGAACAGCCTCCACGCCTTTGATCCCTTAAAAATGCCTCCTCAATAGGCAGCTCACTTGGTTCTGGAACAGAGCGCATCTTTGCATGAGGGGAACATAAGTAGTTAGCCGCAGATGTGTGGCGAGAAGCTTGTTTATTTTTCGTAATCAGGTTTACGAGCCCCTCTTTCTCTCGCCACGTCTCAGGGAAGGATGAATTCGGTATGCATACTGTGCATCACGCCTCAAGGTTAATGACACTTCAGAGGAGTCAGACGCACACAGAGAAAGAGAGAGCAAAATATTGCACAATCCCCCCATTAGGGGAAGGAGAATACCATGGCAGAGCCAAAGCATCGGCCCACATCTACTCAGCATGACGTGTATGTTGGAGGCCAGGGTTAAGACAGGACCCCTACCCCCATCTGAATGTGTGTGTGTGTATGTGTGTGCTTGGGATGCTGGGCACGTCTTCGTCCGACGGATTCTTCCGGCCCAGGGAGCCTCATTAGAACAACTTGTGCAGCAGCTTTAAAGCCGGGATAAGCTTAGCAGGCAGGCTCTGCCGATAAAACAGTTATGTATCACGTTCTTACACAAGCATGACAAAAAGCCCCCTTATCCAGGTGCCACGCAAGCCTAAACTCCTACAGCGCGCTGCCGAGGACAGCGGTGCCGAATCTGTGCAAATTGTTCTTAGTCGATCCTCCTGTATTGAGAGGAAACAATAATACGTTTGTCAGAAAATGGAACGGATTTAGCCAGGGCTTTTTTTGTGATTGTAATATGCTTTTAACTTGATTTGTTTCAATGCAATATGTTTTAAGTCGAAATGGGAAGAAATGACAGCTGGGCTTTAAGGCATAAATTAAGTCTGCAGAAATAATTCGCTTAAACTGTGCTTAATTCTATTCCGAGCCTAGCGCGCATACATACATTTCACATTTTCTGAGGTTGTTTTAGTTTCTTTCGCCAAACACAGAAAACCAAATAAATATCTAGCGATTTAATATTTTATATTTGCTGTGTTTTCTCTTTAAATTGGGTTTTGCCGTAACCTCTTTTCATTGATTTACCATTAATAAAATTCAGTGTACGGGGGGAAAATACAATATCTGACACTGTGTCCAAATCGCAACACTGATACTGTAATGTAAATATATTTCTGCTGCAGACGTCGATATGTTGGAGATGTAATATTCAAAGTGTACTGCCATATCAAAGTCATTTTTCCTTCTATTGTGCACTTACTATCATTGCTGAACATGAAAGTGAAATGTACTGTGTGCCTTTATCAATATTAATGAGGAGGTAATAATGAATATGCATTTTCATTCCGGGAGAGCCATACAGCTAATAAGCCATGATCTGGTGAAATGAGATGCAAATGTTTTTCATTAATAAAATATATTACTGTGAGTGCTTCTTGCGTATGCATCACTTCAATACTTACAAAAGATTGTTCACACAATCAGTTCTCATATGAATGCTTCCTTTCGGTGGCCGCTTCCAACGTGGCTGCCAAAAATCTGTAAGAAAAATGATGCCTAATAAAAGTACACCCTGATACTTTTGAATAAAACATCTTTTGCACTGTAAAGCGACTCTTTTGTGGTTCCTTCAAACGAGCATGCTCTGCGACTGATTTTTGGTGTGAATCTCCCAAAGGGTTATTAATGTCCTCACACTAGCACCTCTGACTAAACTTTTTTCACACAACACCTCGTTATCGTTCCTAATGCAGCCTTTACATATGCACCCACACCGTGTAGCTAGTTAGCGCCTGTGTTTTGGTTTGATTTTGGGCTTCCGCTGTTTCAAAGCGGATTGAGGGGGATTTCAGGATTTCTTCAGCATACTGTAGATAATCCTCGAGTGTCTCCATGGTCTGATCACTTGGTTAGTGTCTCCCCGGCTCTCACGGCATGGCCGAGCCCCTCAGCCTCCCTCCCTCTCCCTCCGAAAGCGATGGCAGCTCTCCATCGGCAAAGAAATAGAAGTCATGTTCTCATTTACAGGGGCCAGAAATCATTGGTGTGAAAATCGGTCGACTCGGTCCCATCAGGTTAGTGCAGTGAAGAAGGGCCAAGACTCATCGATTTCTCTGAAGGATCTAGTAACCTAGCAACAAGCTCTGGCCCGGTCCTGGTGGACAAACTCTTAATCCTGGTAATTTCAATAGTTGCTGACTAAATGCAGATTTAGAGTTTTTCATTAGATGCGGCTCTTCGTGCAAGATCCATTTTTATCTCTGCTCTGCGTTACACGGTCACTTCCTGTATCGCTGTTTGGTCATAAGAACTTAATTTTTAAACACGCTCTTAATTAGAGCACTACGTTCTTAAAGAGCTGCTCATGCAGAATGCAATTTTTTTATATTTGGTGATTGCAGCACTAAAGTTACAAATCCAATTCCAGGGAAACACACATAATGACAAAGTTTTTTTCTTATTATTAGCCACTTTGCATATTTACAGGTACAGATATAGAAATAGCTCACGCATTCATCATTCAAAATGTCTTTGACATATTTTTTTCTGTGGAACACAAAAGTAGAGGTTTAGCACAATGTTCATGCTGCACTTTTCCATACAATGTAATGAAAAATGCCTCTAATCAGTCTTGGCACATAAGGATTTAAATATATACTGCACATAATATCTTTATAAAGGTTTGAGTTTTCATTTTTATAAAGAGATTAATATCAAAAGATGTCAAAGAATCCTGATAAAAACGAAAATAATTGAAAATATTCAGCAGCACATCTGTTTTCAACATTAATAATAATATGTTTTGAGCAGAAAAATGAAACAACACTCAAGACTGGTTTAATGACTCACAGAATCACAGAAATAAACTACGTTTTAAAATAAAAATAGAAAACCATTATTTTGAATAGTAATATTTCACAATAATACAGTTTTTACTGGAGTTTGTTCAAATCAGTCCTGCCTTGGTGACCTTCTCTCAAGAACATTGAAATCTTACCACCCCCAAACTTTTAAATGGTAGTGTAATCTTAATAGGATATTGTACAAAAGTAGTTTTCTCATAAGGGTTTTAAAGATGTTTCCCTGTTCATATCTTTTCTGCAGATTGATTGTGTGAGCTGCCGATATGCCTTACCATTTTTCCTGACAAAGCAAACTCTGGAAAATTACAAGAATGGATGTTTGCAATCAATACAGCCAGCGGATACGAGTATAACCCAGAATAAATTTCCTCTCACTTGAACGAGAAGGGAAGACATTAATGTTTGAATATGGAATATTAAATTCAAGCCAACAGATGCGCTCATCCGCCAACAGTATTCTGACAGGTGTTTTGACAGGAAAAGGATATGGATATGCTCATAAAAACCCCTTAGTGACAATGAAATTGCTTTGGAGGACATTCTCACTTGAAGTCCTAGATTAATCCACTTATTATTATAATTTACAGTAAACTTTTGGTTGACTTACTTCAGACGGTTAAATAAGAACTCATAATATCATACTGCAAGTCTATATGCACACAAGATTCACATAACTATAATCTTTACTTAAAGGAATAGATCGAGCAAAAATATATATTCTGTCCAAACTAAGGTGACAAGGTTTCTGAAACCAGGGACATTTACTAGTTAAGTGATAACTTAAAGGTGCAGTGTGTAATATTTAGGAGGATCTATTGACAGAAATGCAATATAATATAAACAAATATGTTTTCAGAGGAGTATAAAGACCTTACAAAATAAACCATTATGTTTTTATTACCTTACATTGCACAATGATTGAGCAAGTAACAATAACAGTTTTCTGTCATTTTAAAATCTGGTGGATTCTGATTAACTATCAGTGTTTTATTGTTCTTTAACCTGAAAAAAAAAAGTTCTGAAAGTAATTTTAAATAAATCTCCTCACTGTTGTTATTGTTGTAGCTATGATATGGACTTCCATATTCTCACAGAATTAGAACAGTTATTAAAAAGGTCATATGATGCGACTTCAAGTTTTCCCCTCTCTCTGGGGTGTTACAAGCTGTTAGTGCATAGATAAGATCCATGAAGTTGCAAAAACTAAACTCTCAAACCAAAGTGATATTCTTTATAAAAGTTATGATTATCCACACCTCCCTAAAATGTCTTGTTTAAACGTGCCCTCTCTTCTCTGCGTCACAGAGTGGGTTTTTTTTCAAACACCACCCAAATGTTTAACGCAAAGAAAGATGGCGGAGCTATTATTCTTGCTGTGGTGTTGCCGCCAGCTCCATGTTCAGGAGACACTGCGTTTTGTTGTGCTTTCAAAAGAGAGCACAACTATAAATCAGTGGTCAAGTGCAGAGAGACTAAAATGTAGGGCAATTCCGACTCTGCAAGGCCAGTCTGGTTCTTCTGACTCCTGTAAGTACTTGTGTTTTCATATTTGCCGCTGACTATTCAAATGCGAGTTTTGAGCAGTGTAGAGTAGTGCTTGTTGTCTGTCTTTTCTCCGATCACGAACGCAGACATGGTAATGTTCATGAGGTGCGATGCAAGACGACGTATAAAAAGACAGTACAAGTCATTATAATCAGTAATTATGTCCCCACTAGACGCAACAAATGCCTCGATTATGAGGGGTTTTAACATTTTTGTATCATCACACCAGGCATCACATTATGGTAACATTTCCGTCACACGCTTGAGGTATTCGGCCAGTCATAGCGCACTGGACAGCTGGCCGTTCATGGATCATAATAAAGTTTTCCTCTCAGAGGAGTGACATCATGGACCCTTTTCATGGACTGTGATGACATGTTTCCACAGTTATTAACATTGTAAATCACATTTTTTAAGGGTCCATTGAAATCCTATTTTTAACCATTTTGTCAGCTCTTGAATAGGACAGTAGATAGCCACTCGAATACCCCCTCAGCTTAAGTATTTAAAGCAGGTCCGCAGTGCACATTTAACAAACAGAACGCTACTGTTCATACTTGGTGTAAAATAATACACATACTTGGTGTAAAAGTATCTTGATCTGCTTCTATGTTTTTGGTCTCCTCTCTTTCCAACATTAAGAGCTAAGAACAGCAGGTGCTCCTCATAAACTCACCCAGATTCTCAGTGTCAGTCCGCCCTCACACCAGGTCTGATGTATTAAGAGCACAGAGCATTTTCTACTGTTGAAAGTTTTTCTTAGACTGTGTGAGTGCAGAACATGGTATTATACTGCTATTAATAATGACAAGTCTGAGGGAACACTCCTTTACTGCTTTTTCTTTGTATCCAAAAAGGAAGAATATGATATTAGTGAACAATCATTTCAGAGGGCTTCAGTGAATCTGGTCTTCAAAGCCGTTCCTCGCTTCCTCATTACTTACGTTCCTCGGGTTTATTATAATGTGTTAAATATGCATTGACACTTCATTAAAGTGTGATAAAACTCTCATGTAGCCAAGAAGAGGTAAGACGGTGGTTTGAGGATTTAATCAGCTCAAGTTCTCAGCATATTAAGGGCCACAAACCACCCAGCCTAATATTAATTATATTAAATGAAAGCTATTTCAAGTTTAGCTCCATGGACACCATCTTTAAGAACAATATCAGAAAGAAAAATCCACCGAAGTATTCTGTCTGCAAATGCGTTAAAGATATTCTGCTAAAAGAGCGATTAAGGCATCTTTACAGCTCAAAACACATTTCTGTATAAACAAATAATGTAAACACTTTCATAAAAACACAAGTTCCACATTTTTGTTTTTTTACAACCTCACTCATACGAATTTATACGATTTTTGCTAAATCATACGCATTTTTAGAGTTGCCAATTCATATGAATTTGTACAAATGACCTACACCTAACCCCGCCCATAAACCTTCCCATCACTGGGGTTTAGACAAATCATACAAAATCGTACGAGTGAGGTAGTACGAATTTGTACGAATTAGCACTTATTTGCCACCTCATACGAATATGTACGAATTGGTTGTGAGACTGTGTTGGGATTTTCATAGTGAGCACATGAGAAATATGAGTGATAAACAGTGTTAATTCACTTGCAGACTCACTAAATCACTAACACTGAAAATAGGGTTGCCAATATATTGTCTTTCTTTTTTGAAAAATATTTGAAGTAACCTATGACCATGACATGACATTATAATAAAAAAACTAAGACAATAGTTGCTACTCAGATGCAATCAGTTTACTTTTGTCTCATTGACATATGACTTCATTGGATCTGCTGTAAAAATAAATGAATTTTAATGCCAAACTAAAGTGTCACACACTATTACACACACATCAATTCAGCCTCAACCTAGGCATATTAAAACACTAGAGAATGACTGTACACATATATTTGAAGATGAATAGACTCGCAGTTCAACTTCAAGTGTTTTGTATTTCAGACATTTTAATTAACAGAGCAACAGATCCAGTGAAAAACATGTCCCAATGAAACGCTGAAAGTGGACTGATTGTGTTTATATATCAGCATTAAAAAAACATTAAGATGGGCGAAAACTCCACAGGAAAGTTATCTAGCCGTTAGCGCCCTTGATGTAGCAATTCTATTAGCATGAATACAGGTCAATTGCAGCCCTAACTGAAATATGATTGCGATATACTGCATAATGCAGTTCGAATATAAATTTAATGAAAGCTTTGTTGATTTGATGTTGCATACTGGCAGTAGTTCTAACCCGTTTTTGGCCAATGGGTAGTTAGTAATTTGGCTCGCCTATGTCAGGTCAGCTCTGAGGCTGAGAGAGCTGTTCAGTTCAGGGCGGCTCTGCTGAGAACTACTGGCAGATCTGGGCCAGCTGTGTCCATGAATACCATAGACCTCATTTCTCTATTTTATCGCACAGGCCATCAAAAACACTCAAAGTGTGTGGTGTGTGTGTCAGAATGGAGAGAGGAACGACTTATGGAGAGTTAAGGTAAAATATACAGCAGTGTCTCTGTCTAGTCAATGTGAGAGTTTCTTAAAGAAACTGTTCACCTAAAATTGATATGTTGTTCCAGACCAATATACTTTTTTTTTTTTTTTCCACAATACAGAATTTAAAGTGTTTTTGAGGAGCTCAATCAATGACAAGTGACTATATCAACTTAAAGGGTTACTCCACCCCAAAATTTAATTTTGTTATTTATCACTTACCCCCAATGTCGTTCCAAACCTGTAAAAGTTTTTTTTTTATCTTTGGAACACAATTTAAGATATTTTAGATGAAAACCTTGGGAGGCTTGTGATTGTCCCACTGACTGCCAAATAATTAACTCAGTCAGGGCCCAGAAAAGTATGAAAGACATCTGCTATCAGTGGTTCAGTCTGTATTTTATGAAGTCAAAATTATTATTGCTTGTCTTCAATGATAATGTCAAGTTACTTTAATGTACAGTATTTACCCCCAAAAAATAAGGATTTATGCTGATGTCATTCAAAGACCAGGGGTCTTTGCAAACATTTGGAGGGCAGTGTACGTTTTGATTTACATTCTGATTCCAATTCATAGTCTTTTTTTTGTCTCCTTTTTTTTCAAAATGTTATTTCCTTATTTTTTATTTATGAAACTTACCCACATTCAAGTGTTTAAAAAGAATGCATGAAGCTACTTTTACACAGTATACTTTTACATAAAAGCGGGCCAGTTTAGTCCAAAGGAGTATTGAAAAAGTACACGTACAAGTATACTACTAGTACACTGATATTTGTATACTTACTACATAAAGTATACTTAAAAATATACTTCAACTTTGTTCAAGTGTGCATAATAAAATAAACTTATACTAGATTTTAAGGGTACTCTCCAAAATGGTGTTATGGTGATGCGGAGAGACACAGAGGAGACAAATTGTTGCATAAAGTCATATGTAATGTAAATATGACATAAAATAACATGAGGGTAATTAAGTAATATTTTCTCTTGAATGCATCAGAATTTGTGTGTCTGAGATTTTTGTGCTGCCGGGATGATGTATTTTTGTAAGCTAAAACCAGGAAACAAGTTAGAATTTTAGCACCCAAAGTCAATACCTGAATTAAGGTCTGTGGTTGATACAAAGATATTTTAGCCGCACATTTTATTCTATGCTATAAAATACATCAGTAATACGTTTTGTTTTAAAGCTTTTACTTGTCTTGAAAAAAGTCAGTTGCTAACAAGTGCATAAATAGGTCTGCATAAACAACAAAAAACACATTACCTGATCCCATGGCATAAACGTATCTTGGTGCACTTTTTAGCGAGATACCGAATATGTACCAACAAGTACATATCACTGCCGTTTCCAAAAGAAATAAACACTAGAGGTAGTAAAACTCTGACACCTTTTATTCCTTTTCACACAAATTTACAGAGTTTCAATTAATAAAGCGTAATTTTCACACAAATACTTATCAGAATATCATGTTATGACTGGGTTTTCATAGACAGTAGGTTTGTTCGGTAGTTCACGGAGTACAGTGATTTATTTGAGAAGCGAGGAGCTCCGGTTTGAATCCCGTGTAACTACGGTTTGACAAAACAGTTCAAATCTATGTAAAAGTAAATTGAATGGTTACATCAACAAATGTGTTTTTATATCAGTTTTGCATTTGTTAACACTATCGGGTAGGTCTAGGGTTGGATTTGGTGTAGGGCATATTTCCAACATGATAGAGCATTAACTTTTAGTCCATGACAGTCCACAGATAGTTCAATTCTGAAACGCTGCAATACATACCTATATCAATGTAATAAAACTGTACCAGGGTTCATGTATTGAACTTGTGTTTTAGCACCACTCTTTGGACATTTCTCTTTGAAACTGATGAAACGTGCAAGAAGGTTTGTAAAAATGGTGTGGCACAGAGGTGCTTATTTTTATGACACCAGGTTAAAAACATCATGCCGAACAGGTGAACTCAGACTCGCTAGTAAAGATAACCACAGAGGTAAACTAGCACTTGTAAACATTATTCATCAATGCTCTTGCTAATGTTGTTAATTGTGTGCCATCAGTTAGCCGTGCTAGTTGAGTTTGTGTCTATACAGTGGGTGGGCTGGTTGTTAAAACTCCCTTCCTTCTCAACCATGAAATATTCAGTTATCTAATTAGAGAGAAGCTTAGTGGTTGGATGGCGGCCTTATTTTTCACAGCACGGTGGCGTTTGTCTGATTAGGTGCTTCCTGTCATTCTTTACTCGGCTCACGCTGATACCGCTGCACTTGACGGGAGGAAAACACACCTGACAGGGGTTTCACGGAGGGGACATGGTGTGCTCAAGGATGGATGTGTGTGGGTATGTTGGGTGGGGGATGAGCGGTCGTGCTCCAGTTGGCACACCTTGCATCGCATTACATTTCCGCCCACGTTGAAAAGCCACCCGAGGGGAAAACCGAAGGCGAGTGTGGAGGGGAAAAAAAGAGCGCGAGAACAAACGACTGGGTTGTTTAGATCCGGCTGACGGCCTCAACATATCAAGTTTGCGGTGTCTGATCTAAATGCGAAGAAAAATGGGGAGGCCTCTTGCAACCCCTTATTACTCTGTCACTTACCATTAAACATGAATAAACAGCTTGGGCTCCCCACATCACCCAGGCATTTCATTTCACTGGCTTTTTAATGAGAGTAAAATTGCATCCATTGCCGAATGTGCCTCAGTAATTTCAAGTGCATTAAAAAGAGGGGAAACACTCTTTGAATCTGTTCTGCAATGTTCCCTGCACGTAGGAATTATTTGATTATGAAAAGTTGCTCAAATGTTTGCAGAATAAAATTAGATTTTGGATGGGCTGCTGACACAGAAAGTTGTCTTTGATCAGCGAGGAGATGTTTGCTGTTGGTTCAGCTGGTGTGTATCAAAATCAAGCTGCTCCGGGATTAACACGTACCTTGTACCTTGTAGCTATAATCAAATTATGGTCAACAAAACTGGGTATTAACATGCTATGATGCAGCTGCAAGTGTGTAAACACAAATTAAATGAGTCTTAAAAGTAGACTGCTAATTCATATAACCATCTTATGGAAACTGTCATATTGACAGTTTTTGTAAAAATAATGTTACAATGTATTTACACAAAAAAATGCTCGCTTTATGAATGAGACGCAATTTTGCGTAGCTTTTTTGGCTTGGTTTGTTTTTAATATAAATTTGAACATTTTGTCAATATCAACCTGGTCTCATAAAAAATATGTACCTCTGTGCACTTCTTGTGCAACACCTTTTTTACGTGCCATACTACACGTTTCACCGCAGTTTCACAGAGAAATGTCCACTGAGTGGCGCTAAAACACAGGTTCAATATGTGAACCCTGGTACATTTTATTACGTTGATATAGGTATGTATTGTGACGGTTCAAAATTCAAATATCCTGGAACTGTCGCTAAAAGTTAATGCTCTATCATGTTGGAAATATGCCCTACACCAAATCCAACCCTAAACCTACCCGATAG
>JAUMHE010000008.1:1828730-1844875 GCA_032359235.1 Enteromius mattozi | reverse complement strand
TCAATAAATGTCAATACATTTTTTTGTCCTTATAGAATTCAACGATTATGCCAACCCAATGGTTTGTGCCTTCTTCGTTGCCCTGACGCCCATCTGGGTACTTATCGCCCGGCGGATACCTTCAACCCGGGAAGTGCTGTACTCCGGCTGGGAGCCTGTCATCATAGCCATGGCAATCAGCAGGTAGGAAGAGCACCGATTAAGATAAAGATGCTCCATTTCCTCATTCGTCTTTATGATGGATGGATTACTCACGTGCTGCTGACAGCAGTGTGTCAATCATTCACCTGACACCACAGAAGCAGTATCTTTGTGTCATTAAAATTAGATTTGACTTGTTTTGAAACAGTGTTGGAGGCCTCATTCTGGATAAGACGGTATCTAACCCCAACTTTGCTGGAATGGCGGTTTTCACTCCCGTCATCAACGGTGAGACTCCTTATCTCCTCGTATCTCGTGATTCTGTGTTTCCATCGGGCGTGTTTACTAGCCCTCACTTTGACACCCCAGAGATCATTACACACTTTGTTTGTTTTGCCCTGCTGCAGGTGTGGGCGGCAATTTGGTGGCAGTTCAAGCCAGTCGAATCTCCACCTACCTGCACATGAACGCCTTGCCCATAGCAGAGCCAAACCCAGCCCCACGGAAATGTCCCACTCCCTGGAGCACGTTCTTTGGCTCAGGTGAGCGATGTAAACAAACAGCAGCCCTATTGTTAGCAAAGACGTAATCACTAAATATTGATAGTTACATATTTCCTTGTGTTGTGTCTCAACAACTCATCCACCTATTTTATGCACATTTGTAATATTGCAATTTATTGTATACAAAAATGAGGTAACACTTGTTAACTGTCAGCCATGACTTTTCCCTCAATAAATTCTTAATTTGCTGCTTATTCTACATCCCTAATTCTACCCAATACCTAACTTAACACTAACTATTAAGGTCTTGTAAAATAAGGCTTAATTAGCACTAATAAATGGCTAATATTCTAGTATTATGTATGCTAATAATCAACTAATAGACTGTAAAATAAAGTGTTACCAAAAATGATTATATACAGTGCCTTCTCCTACTGCAGCAAATACAATTTTTCTTCATATTTAGCGCAATTTAATCAGGAAATGTTGATTTTGTTCAGCTCACTGGATGGAAACAGTATTTTATTCGCAAATGTTTTTTGCGATATTCCAATTTTGTGCATAAGTTTACTACTTAGCTTTGAATGGAAACATAGCTAATGACTTCGGTCATGCTTCTGTAACAACACTTACACTGACTCGCTCTGTATTTACTCTCTCCTCAGGTGTTAACGCACGTTCTGCCAGAGTGCTCTTCCTCCTGGTCGCTCCTGGTCATCTGGTCTTCCTCTACACTATTAACTCTATGCAGGGTGGACACACCACTCTCACCTCTGTCTTCATTGCATTTTATCTGGCCGCAGCTCTGCTTCAGGTATACCTGAGCTTCTGTTTCTCAGTGCAAGGAAATGGTTCAAATGTTTTATTGTGCTTCTGACCTACATGAAGGAGTTTTAAGTGAATTGTGTGAACAATAAATGTCTGGGTCACGTTTACAAAAGGAAATAACTATAGTTTGAATGAGGAACATATTTAAAATGATATTTAAGATGATTTTGCATTGTGACATTAAATTTGCATTACTATCGTAATACATATACATAATATACATAATACATATAACAAATTCTATTCACTTTACAAATACATGATCATTCAAAAGTTTGGGGAATTTCAATTTATTTAATTATATTCAGCAAGGACACATTAAAATGATCAAAAGTGACAGTTAACTCATCTAAATTCTGCTTTTTAATTCCTATTCACCACAAAATTCTTTAAAAACTGTTTAAATGAGCAGCACGCCTGTTTTCAACAATGATAATAATAAAAAAAAAGTTTCTTGAGCAGCCAATCAGCATTTAGAATAATTTAGGATCATGTGACACTGAAAACTGGAGTAATGATGCTGAAAATCAAGATAATCAAGTCAATTCAAAATATTTTATTATAGAAAACAGTTGGTTTAAATGTAATAATATTCAACAAGATTGCGTTTTACTATATTTTTGGTCAGATAAATGCAAAAACATTAAATGATTACAAACTTTAAACACTGCAAAAAATGCTTTTCTTATTCAGATTTTTTGTCTTGTTTCCAGCCAAAATATCGTCCATTATTTTCTGTCCACTGACACATTCTCTTTTCATCTAGGTTGTGATCCTGTTGTACCTTGCAGACTGGATGGTAAACTGGATGTGGCGTCGAGGGATGGATCCCGACAACTTCTCCATTCCCTACTTGACGGCCCTGGGAGACCTGCTGGGGACGGGCTTCCTGGCTCTGTGTTTCCACATCCTGTGGCTAATTGGAGATCGGGACACAGATGTGGGTGATTGATCCACACTGCTTCCTTTGACTCTGTCCAAGCAACACAAACGTCTTTATTTATAATGCCACATAGAGAAATAATATCTGTATTGTTATGGATACAATGGCTACCATGATTATATTGATGACAATTTTGCTTTAGTATTGATATGTAATTTCATTGTTGTTTAGCTACCGGGTGAACAACAATCCTCATTATTTTTCAATGGGGACGTTCGGCCCGAATTTACGGCCAGTCGCGTTGGCTGCATGTAAAGAGGACATCGACCTAAACTTGAAATATTTCATGAGAGGCAAACAAACATAGAATGCTACATCACCAAGTGCTACAAAATAGTGGTTTGATGGAGGCACTCACAGCCAAATACAAACAAAAATAAACCTATTTGGACCATCACAGAGTGACCTAAATAACATTTCATGACTGAAAGAGTCACTTAAGTCTCAATAGCAGAGAACCTCAAATGGGACCTTTTGATGATAAAACATGTAAATACACTCAAACGCATAGAGAAAAAAAGCCCTATTTAACACGCAATGCTACGTTTTCAGGATCTAAATTTGCTTTAGTAGCTCTGCTTATGGTTACAGAGAGAGAAAGTAACCTAAAGTGCTTTTATTGTTTCATTCAAATCCCCCAAGTACTCAAGTTGTGCAATGAAAAGTGCATGGGTTGTTTATGGTCAACACCTAAAGGATAAACATCCGACTTTGCCTCATTTGCATAGGTTTCTGTCACATACACAACAGTTTCACCCAGTCAAAAGCATGTTTTAAACTTCACAATTCCACATTAATCTCCAAAATCTCTTCTGCAGACTCAAAATGCTGGGAGAGTTCATGTATTTGTAGTGGTACTTCCTGAATGAACAGGTGATTTTTAGTTAAATGGGTTTAAAAAGTGATCAAAATTAACTGGTAATTATTCTCATGTGAGTTGAAAGGAAGTATACATTGCAAAGCACTTTATCTGCCTTTAAAGAAATTCAATTACCCAGTAACATAATTGAAAAGAAAGAAATGCAGAGCCTGCAAACTCGAGGCAAAACCACTTATCACAGTCAATTAAAAAGAGAAAAGGCCCGTTTCATAGCTCAATTACCTTATGGATAGGCTATATTTTTGCATAATATCTGTAAAAGGCGAAGAAAATGAAATGAAATAAAGTAAAGATTACTGGAGTACAATGTTCAAGAAAAAATACCATTTCAGTCTTACTACTTCAGAATTTCACGCTTCAGTGTACTGCTTTCTATTTCTTTGTATTATTGGTAAAATTTAAGAGAAATTTGTAAAATTCTACACCAATTTTGTGATATCTAAGCCTGTTTGTTTTAACACAAAGCTTAGCGAAGAGTCAGTTGGTGAATTCAGTTACTTTTAAAGAAAAAAGCACCTGCTCGTTGACAGGAAATGTAAAATCCTCTGCCTCAAAAGCCTTTTTACTATACGACCGAAGTATTTCTGTAGAATTCTGCAAAAAAAAAAAAAAGCTTAGAAAAAGGGCTATTAAGACATCTACAAATCTAGCTGTTCCACTGCATGCTAGCTAAAAAAAAAAAAAAAAGAAAAGCGGCTCTCCGAATTATGATATGAAGCCATGCTTGAATAAATTCCACAAAAAGAGTTTCCCTTCATAACGAAGAGGAGAGAGGTTTCGTTTTGAATGTTGTTATGAGATTAATGCCACTCAGAAACACTTGAAAGGCTAACAGCTAATCTGTACCTCAGTTCTCGGCCATAAAAATCTCTAATCAGCAGTTGACAGTAAACTAATGTATATTTTAACGACTAGCAAGGCTTTATAAAGCAGCTGACCTCCAGTTGTGGACAGTGTGTTGTTAATGTTAGCCTGCCATTGCTAAAGGGCTGCGTAGAAACATCACTTTCGTATAATTCATGATATATTAAACATACCCCTTTTTTACTGTACACTTAAATGTCTGTTTCCTTTAATTCTGCAAGTGCGTTAAAACGAATTCTAGTGTTGATGCGTTAAATGTCACAATAGATCACTGTGCACAAGATGTACTGTAATGTCAGAGTTTGCCACAAGAGGTCGCGCTTGTGCAAGAAGAGCATGCAGCTCCAATGTTTATACCACAATTATGCATTCAAACATCACAAATATTACTGTGCAACTCATCCAGCGCTGCCATTGTACCATGACAGCTCTCTATAGTTGTGAATATTTCTTCAGGGGATGGGAGGCTTTGTTTATTTATTTCTATAGATGTGACAAAGCTATTTGTAAATAATATATTTATTCTATAAATGTTTATTTTTCATTTTGTTGCATTTTTCTTTGCATTGGACCAGTAGAGATGTTTACTGTACGTTTATCAGTAATTTTTTTTTTTTTTTTTCGTCTTAACAAACATATCAAAGTTTGGTGCCTAATATCCAGCAAAACCTCACACTCGATCTGGTTCGGTGAACTGAGCATAATATGCCTTAACAAATCACAAGCAAGGCTCAACACATAGTTATTACAGGTCTTCTGATTTGTCTTTTTTTCTATGAGGTTTTTTTTTTTTTTAATTAATGGAGTTGATTTTCATATTGTATTCTGTTGATTTGTGTACGCAAATCATCCCATCTGTTGTGTTCTTCCAGGGCAGATGTATCGGTGGTAAAGTTATCCAAAGCAAAGCCGCTGAGATCCCACACTGAGTTTTAGAGAAAATTAATATTTACTGGTGGGTTGTCTAATTTGTCACATATTCCCTCTAATCTGTAATCTGTATATAACTTCCTACAAGAAGACGTAACCTTCCTTGAGTTAAATTGGCCTTGAGGGTCATATCCCAGCCTCTCAAGCAAGACTAAAGCAAACTTACCAGATTATCCAAGAGTGTACAGATAGTAATGGTAACTGGTTATCTGAGGTCTTTGATTTCTTCCCCATCAGTTTCTGCCCCAGCTGCTTCAATCTGACACTGTTAAGGGGACCTAACAGAGGTACTTGTAAACTGCTGGAAATAAAAGATTATATTATTTCGTATGACTGCCCTGTGCTTTTCTGTTTTCATTCCATTGGACACACATGCTTAGTAGTAAATTGACATCACCTTGACATAGATCAAAATGATTCAAATAAAGATGTAATTTGTATCAACATACTGTGGCTTTTATAGATAAAAATGTCTACTTTTACTATAACATTTATTGAAACTGAGCTGCAAAAATGCTGAAAGCTGTTATTAATTAAATTAATAATTATATTGACCACTCACATGTGCAAATAAAAGGCAACTGTTGTTGAAAACAAGGAAAACTAAATTCTAATATGCGTGTATGTGTGTATATATACATATATATATATATTTATGGAGCATAAAGTTATTGTGGTATATTTGTAGCAATAGCCAGAAATGCATTGTATGGCTCAAAATTGTTGAATTTGCTTTTATGCCAAAAATAATTAAGAAATTAAGTAAAGAGCATATTCCATGAAGATAATTTTGTAAATTTCCTACCGTAAATACATTAAAACTTTAAAAGTAATATGCATTGCTAAGAACTTCATTTGGGCAACTTGTAAAGGTTATTTTTTCAGTATTTACATTTTCTTAGTATATATATATATATTTATTTATTTTTCTTTTTTACACCCTCAGATTCCAGATTTTCTTCATGTGATGTATAAATCTCAATAAATTTACACATATGACTGCATATATATATATATATATATATATAGTTTTCTATCTATCTATCTATCTATCTATATATATATATATATATATATATATGTATAATTTATTCCTGTAGTGCAACGCTGAATTTTATATGCTGATTTGCTGCTCACGTAATAATTTTATCAGTGTAGAAATGTGATTATTTTTTCAGGATATGCAGGGGAAGACTTCAGCGAATCATCTAGACGCATAATTTAGTGTGACAGCGGCTCAGTCAGATTGGTGTAGGAATAATAAGGATTGACACAGATGAGTGGACAGAGACAAACACCTGCTCTAAACAATGAGGTCAAGCCTTTGTGTGAGAAGTACCTTTCTAAATTCTCTTGCTTGTTGAATGTTGTTAGAGTTACATCTGCACATTAACACGTGGTTCTGAACAAAATGTGCCTGATGCATGAGACACACAGAGACTAACTCACACTGAGGGTCTTTGTCATCTGACAGATGTTTGGGGTGGACCTTTACAACACTAAACAAAAGAACAGCAATTAGAAAATCTATTATTATTTCTATTGCATAACATTACCTATAAATAGTAAGAAGTTCCATCTTCTAAAGCCCTATATCATAGATAATACATATCTTTCCAGGGCCTATAAATAGTGTTATTAAAAAAAAAAGAAATTACATTTTTATATTTGATAACGTGTATATATATATATGTATGTATGTATGTATATATATAAAACAGTGCTGTCAAACGATTAATCGCATCAGTGTAGGGCAATACCACATACAGTTTGTACAGTATAAAAACCATTATGCATATGGAATGTCCCCATAAAACATGTAAACCCAACATGTGTGTGTGTGTGTGTGTGTATGTATTATGTGTATATAAATACACACACAAGCCTGTATATATTTAAGAAAAATGTTTATGTTAAATGCATTTATTTATATATAATATAAAATATAAGAATATAAATATATACATGTATATACTGTACATGTAAGTATTTTCAATATATATATACTGTATGTGCATGTATTTATATATGCATAATAACTATACTTTTATTTTGGATGCAATTAGTCATTTGACAGCACTAATATATATATATATATATAATGTATTTCTCTTTTAAAGAATTAAATTTTTTTCTGGCTGTTATTTCATGTCAGGCTTTACAGAGATAAAAAATATATATTGTAATTAAATATAATAAAGTAAATAATCTTTAATTTATGATCAGACGTCTCTGAACTCTGTTCTGAGGAGTCACATTGTCTCATCTTGTTCCGTCTCAGTGTAGCAGCATGGAATGGAAATGTGACACCGTGTCACATGGACTGACATCATAGATGAGTTACTGTGACATTCAGGTATCAGATATCAGTCACACATCCACCTCCACATGAACATGCACGAAATATAAATGCTTTCTAAAAAATTTATTTCTAAAAAGTTTATTTTTTATCTCATCAAATATACAAATATTGTTTTACAGCACAAAAATAAATGTTAAAAATCATCTTGTGAGAGGGTCATATGAGAGCATAACTTTTCAGATTAAGTGCTTTGCAGGGAAATGACTGTACTATATATATATATATATATATATATATATATAAACACTGTGACTTTTAAGTGTCTTATAATCTATACCAATTTATGTCTATTAAAAACATTTCAGGAAACAAATGTGATTGGCCTCATGTTCTAAACAGGATAACATTTTAAAACACAAAGATGGTACAAACAAAATAGGGCTTGACACTTTTAAATTTAATTCTTAGTTTTTTTAAAAGAAGGTGAGAAAGTGATGTTTGTCCACCTGAAGAAGTGAGTGTAATTATAATATATGAACATTTCATTTTTAACATTTAATTTATATGAATTTTGTCATTTTTGCAACCCCTACCACAATTTTGGTATGTGTGAATACCATTTAAAGCAACTGTATGTATTTTTGAAACTTGGAGCATCAACAATTGAGTGGAACTCACTGTCATGAACACACTGGACAGCTGTACCAAAGTACTTTCTAAGGAAAATATATACAAGTCTATTAAAAAGGATGCATGAATATGTTGCTGCCGTAAAGCAGTCCACCAACTTCAAAGAATTTTGTAGCCCCTTATCAAACTTATTTACTGTACTACATGTTGTTGTGATGGGAAAAACAAATCTTTTTTACAAAGCTTTGAATCAACTGAACGATTCACCGTTTCGAAGCTTCTGAAATACCACACGCTGGTGACGCCTGCTGGTCAGAACGTGTCTCGAACCAATTTTACAACCCCCCCCAAAAATGTCTTATTGAAAGTATATCTATTAAATGCAATTATCTATTATATATGAAATGTATGAACAATATGTGTTCTTATATATATCCAGGGCTTGTTTTGTTTGTTTTATGGATGGCTTGGCTTAGCAGGCCAATAAGAAACCGTTATCTAGGCCTACTACTCGTCCATTTAATTACACAAAAGTCTAATTAAATATATCTACAAATTTATAAAACTGATACAAGATAAGTTAAAAACTATAGATACTGGTTCAATGGTTCCGTCGAGTTTCTATAACTACACAGAACCGATATTTGGAAAGAAACAAAAGCCATTCTCCTTGTGTTGCTGTCTATGGAGGGTCAGATGGCTCTCTGATATCATCAAAAATATCTTAATTTGTGTTCAGAAGATGAACGAAGGTCTTATTGGTTTGGAACAACATGAGGGTGAGTAATTAATAACAAAATTTTCATTCTGGGGTGAACTAACCCTTTAAGTGTACCATTATAATGATTTCTAGTAATACTTAAAAATTAAAAATTAAAAGAACACCATGTAGCTTAATGTAAAGTGTTTAAATGGGACATCTGTAAAATCTCAGCAGGACATCAGAAGGGGTTTGGATGTTTTTGGGTGACCTGAGGTCCCAGAAGGTCGTGACCCAGCGCTGACCTCCTCTCCTCCATCCAGGAGGTCACTGGAGAGAAGCTGCCGGCACAGTGTGTCCACCACCAGAATCACCGGAGTGCAATCTGAAGGAAAGATGGGACTTTATCCAGCAGTTTTGTATGAAAGAAAACAATGTAAATGAAACTGAAAGGCAGAGCTTACCGTGGCTTTGTCTGGTGCACAGATCTAGTGTGTTGATCAGTATTTTCCCCAAGATCCTGCGAGAGACTCTCTGTCAGGAGACAAAACACATAGGTTAGAGGGTTTCAGATTGAAAACAAGCAGATGGTGCATTACAGGGCTGAATCACCAGGTGGCAGTGTGGATTTTTGCAATGCAATGCACATGCAATGTGATGAATGAACAGGAAGTCCTATTATTCAGGTACTTTTTAACTCTCTTTCTGTACTCGTCATTCGAGTTTACTGTGTAAAGTCAAGTTTTTGCACATTAAAAGTATGTGCAAATTAACCATAAAATGATAAGTTAGTAAGTAACTTAGTGAGGGCATGTGCCATTAGCATTGCATTATTAGCATTGCATATAGAGTCATACAACTGTTTGCATATTGTTTCACGTGTTTGTAAAAGAAACTGCAGGCAATATTGTATAGTATGCCAGTTTTACATACTTTTTCTAAATCATAAACAGCTTAAATACATTTTCTGAGTGTCTATTTTCCTACAGCATCCTATAGATCTATTGCAGATGAGCAAACACTATAAAAAAATGTCTTCCATGTAAACAAGCACATCAAATAGATATTTCATGTCCATGTAATTCATTCATTTAATGTGTAATAACTTATTGCATTTTACAAACTATAAGACTTAGTAATACATATTAAGTATAGATTATGTATTAAAAAAAAATTATATATAAATTATATATATGTGTGTGTGTGCATATATGTTAATGTATATATATATATATGGGGCGAGTAAATGACTGGTTATTTGTGAGCTGAAGAAAAGCTAATAATTAATTAAATGTAATAAAAATAAATTAATGATTAAAAGTGTAAAATTAACTAAATAATAAAGTAAAAGGGTTGAAATGTTTTGTTTTCCTACAGGTTATGTGACCATTAACTGACATCAGAGAAATACAGTACTGAAATATTCAAATTATTATTAATTAATATGTGGTAAATTATTGAAATATTTAGTAAAAAAAAAAATAAGGGGATACTTTAAGAAAATATTTTTGGGCAAAGTTCAGTTTATGAATCTCTGCATTAAATAATAAAGGTTTTCTTTATGCCCTAAACCATTAGTAATTGTATCAAATAAAACGTTAAAATAAATTGTAAACACATGTTTAGATTAATTTTGAATTTAATATAAATATAAACATAATATTACATTTTATAAAAAAAGTTGATTTTAGATAGTTAAACATAAAACATTTAAATCTGATAACATAAATATAAAATGCTAATTATTTATGAATAAATATAAAAAATATCTATTTATTTGAACAAAATGACCTTAAAATATAGTGTATTTTGCTTGTTTTTGTTTTACAATGAGGCACCAAGCAATACCATATATCATATCATATTATATCGTATCATATATACTGACTTCGGCAAGCAACCAAGCACACTTTTTACTTATAAATCTGTTTTTGAATCTAGTTCTCACTTTGTGTGGTATTTGCAGCAGTAACGTGAGTCTCTCCTCCAGCAGTGAATGATAAACACTCTCCACCTCTTTCTGCTTCATCTACAGGATGTGACAGAGAAGGCAGGTGTTCATTAGAGATCATGTGGTGTATGATATTCCATGATCATAGGTTCTTCTTTAACTCCCACCTTTCCCGCTTGATTTCTCCTCTCATCCGCTTGAGGAATCCACACACATGCTTTCGTGTCTTTGCTATGAGCGGAGCTCTGAGAGACAAGCCAGTTACAGACAGCAGCTTTCTGACACCTGTGCAACAACACAAGTATGTGAACATGGCAAATTAATTGTCGAATACAGAAAAAAACATTTATACTAAAGATATATTCACCCTTTGGCACAGCTGTGTAATCTGTTAATCAGCCGTTTCACCTCCAGGTGGCAGCACTGTCCTTCATCTATGCTCCTCTCCTCCTCTTCCTCATCTGACGCTGCCCGACCCTCTACTGACCTCTGCAGGTCTTCTGCACAGAGACGTCACATGACCACTAATGCTTTTAATGCCCTGCATGCATACTATTTTGCACTTAAATATGGAATACTTTGTCAAAATGTGACTGTGTCTGGGAAGCTGTATCATTCAATGAAATGCACGTGTAGTGTGATGAACTTGAAGTAATCTCTTTTTTGACTAACTATTTTATTGGTCTATCAAAAGACATTTATACACAAAACTGGTGGGAAAATATAAAAGGAACATTTTGAGAGAATCCTGTGTAAAAGGTGTTATTTATGTTTTATTTTTATGGTAGTGCTATTGACACTAGCACTAATATGTATATTTATTATTTATATCATTATTTATTTATCAATATTATTTATATTAGAATACATTTATATTATGTATTATATATTTATTATAATATTTATATTATATAGGAAATACTATGATTTTAACTGTTAAATTATTTTTTAAAAATGAATAAATTTACCTCTGTTTTTAAATAATTTCGTAATCTATTTATTTATTTAAAATACAATACATTGAAAATTGCTTGTTTGTGGCAATGTAAAATCATTTATATTTGTTAATTAGATCAGATTATTTTTTTTAAATCTTTAAACATTTAAATATTTATGGATATGTTGTTATTGTTTTGTTTTACTATTATTATTAATTCAAAAATACTGTCTACAATTATTTTTGCATTTATTTCTGAGGTGATGCTGCACGGCACTTGACGAAAAATGATTAATTAATAATGAGGTCACATGGCAAAAGTGAAGCTAAATACTGTTTGAGTTTTTTATTGCATTGTTGCATTATTTTTTTTGCTTTATTAATAGAAAAGGTAACTAGTGTACGGTATGCAGAATTCCATTTAGACCAATCAAAATGTAAAATCATATTCCAACCAACTTTACATAAACATACATTTTTTTGTTCCGAATGATAAATTTATGATGGTTTTTGATCCTCTTACCTCTTCTGGCATCATCATGACTGGTGGGGGAGGGAAATCCAGACCCACATGGTTCAGTTAGCATTTCAGTTTTGTTCATATTCAGCTCTGTGCAGGTGCACTGGGCCCTAAGAATAAGCCATACAAGACAGTAAATATGATTTAATAACCTGTGCAGATGAGTCAACATGTCTGGAATCAAAACCTTTAGTATCACATAACTGATGTAGGATGTTCAGCACGCTGCGTTTATTGTGCGGTAGTATGATAATTGTCCCAGCAGAGCGTGTGGATTTTCTGAGTCAGGAACCTGGCAGGTTTCGACCTGCTTTTCCAGGTGAGGAATGAGCATTACATCACCGCTCTGTGATGCAAATAATGAAATATTAACAAGGATATTAATCTGCTAAGCGTCGACCGAAAGCCAACAATCTACTTGATTGATGGCAAAGTAAATGTGAGCTAAAGTTTTATAGCCATGTGATGCATGCTGGAAATGGTTCTAAGAAGCTTATTAGTTGATTATACTTAAAAATAATACTTTGGCTTGTGTAATCTCTAATGCACACTGCATTGCAGTAAGAGTGTTAAACGTTGTTATTTAACTGTGGTGCTAAAATTACACATTTCCTGTTTATGTTTTTAAATTTACACTGTAAAATTAGACATAATTTAAACTATGCACACACGCACGTACACATAAGTGTTGTCAAACGATTAATTGCAATCAATCGCATCCAAATAAAAGTTTTTGCTCACATACTGTAATATATGTGTGTGTGTACTGTGTATGTTTATTATGTATATACAAATACATGCATTTATATATTTAAGGAAAATATGTTATCTTTATATAATAAATATATTTACATATAATATAAATTGTTTGAATATAAAAATATACATGTAAATACATCCAAATGGGTGCTTTTGTATATACATACCAAATATACACAGTACATACACAGAGTATTTATGATATATAATGTAAAACTAAATATTTTAAAAGTCATACGTTTTTTTGATTTTAGAAATGTACAATCATCATGAAATTATAAATATTTTGTATTATTGGTTATTATTAGTTCATAAATAAGTTCTATACAATTACAATACAGATACAATATACTGTCTGTATGTATTATTACATCCATAGTTTATTTTCAAATAATTGTGATAATAAATAACAAAATATATTATTTTGTTTTATTTCTGACCTGCAATTTTAATATGTAAAAATATGTATATGCTAAATAACTTAAACTCACACACACACACATATATATATATACACACTGTATATATGTATACGCACACACACACACTTTTTTTGACATACTTAACATTTTTAGTTCGTAGAAAGACAAATAGATACTAACTTATGTAAAGTGTTTTGTGGCTTTAAGTTCTCATTTAATTTCTCTGTGCTTTTCAGACATTTCATAGATAGAGAGAATTGAAACAGTGCTGTAAAAATCACTGACCACAAAGGTCTTTGATCTCTGACTGTCCAACATACCTGCTTAAACGTGTCTCTGGACTCTATATCCTTCCTCACAGGATATAATAAGACATGTAGAGTTATAGATGCTGTAATAGAGGCTTTGTGTGATTTGCTGTAATGCTCACACTTGAAAGCGAATGACTAATAACCGTTTGCAGGAAACTGTGCCATCCTGTGTTATTAAAGCAGTTCATTAACATCTTTCAAGGGGAAACTCAGTCATGTCTGCGACAAGCCCTGCAATGCTGCTCCTGTCCGAACTGTTTCGTAGCTGAGCGCTGATCTTGACTCATCAACACTAAAGCATCAGCGCAGGTAAAGATCTTGTTATGCAAGATTTTCTGTTGATTATGGCTTCTCATCTCGGAACGCCCTTGTGGTCTGCTCTGAGTTTTAGAAAATGTCCTATAAGTGGTATACATGGACGACAAGGGCCTGACGTGAAGTGGTTCCTTGTATAATTCTTATACATTTAAATTATTCAACTTTGTTTGAACAACCAATAAACAAACTGGTAAAATTTTCTTAATTTAAAAAAAATAAGCAATGTTCCACCCAAAAATGAAAACGTCATTCCATATATGCATTTCTTTTAACCCCACTGACTTTTATTTTATGGACAAAAATGAGAGTATTAGATAACAGAATTCTCATACTTGGACAAACTATGAATTTGTCTCTTATGTTCATCAAAGCTGCATTTGTTTGATCAAGAATACGGTAAAAACTGTATATATATTATTTTCAGTGTTGAAAACAGTTGTGCTGTATACTTTTGTGGAATCTATGATGCATTTGTTTTCAGAATTCTGTTTTGAATGTAAATACCTTCATAACTTCATTATTTTAAAGTGCCCCTATTATGGATTTCTGAAAATGAGCTTGCATGCAGTGTATAACACAGCTGTAGGTGGATGAAAACATCCTGCAAAGTTTTACATCTGTAAGTGCACCATGTATAAAGTTATTGTCAACTCTGAATCACTGAAACCAGTCATTTATAAAATGAACCCCAAGCCACTTCATTTTGAAGTCAACATGAAATATTAGCATATTGCCCGCTTACTTGTTGGCCTTTTTAAAAATGATTATATTAAAATAGCGGTTTCCCACTTTATCAGCCATTATAGGCATGATGACATGAAAATGAGATTTATCAACCAATCACAGCAGATTAGCGTCACGCAAAGGAGGGATTTGGAAAAAATAATCGTTAAGAAAATACTTTGAGAGTCGTTGAGCAAATAAGGCAAAAATAAATGCATATTATCAGATAATTAAAGTGTTATGTACCTGTTGTTGGGGACTCCCAAAACCAAAATATGAACATTTTATTACTCATAATAGAGGCACTTTAAATTTTTTCTAACATTATAAATGTACTGATCTATTAAAATAATAAAATTATTAATTGAATCTTTCAAAAGAAAACTACCAATCCCAAACATCTTTACCTGCAGTGTAATGCATGTGTATGACTGAAATGATAGCATGAGATAAATGAACGATCTACCTGAACTTCTCCAGCTGGTTCTCCAGATTCTGGACCTGTTCTTGGAGCAGGTCAGCTTGTCGAGCCTGGTCTTGTAAGGTCCTCACACCCTGCAGCCCCGCGGCCAGTGACTCTCTGACCTCTTCTGTCCTCTTCTTAATCCGCGTGTTTTCAGTCCGGACGCTGTCCAGCATCTCCTGCATCCTGCTAATCTCTCCGTAAGCCGCCATCAGCTCTTCCTCTAACCTCTGGTTAAACCTCATGGCTTCCTCCAGCTGTCCATCACGAGAAGCACGGATCAGCTCCAGTTCTCGCAGGAGGTCTTTAGTGCTTCTTCTGGAGTCACATTCCATGTGTTTGGATTGTCGTGGTTTTGTTTTGCAGTCCTGTTTTTCAGGGGTTCCTCCAGCAGTATGTTGGGATGGCACGTCTTTTCGGCGTAAGGCCACCTCCAGTGCTAAACACCTCGCGTCACTGCTCTGGAGGGACGAACGTAAGTCCTCCACCAGCTCCCTCAGACTGGCGTTCTCCAGCTCCAGCTGGTCCTGCCAATTCCTCTGAGGGTTAATATCCACTGCAATACAGTACAATTAGGGTTTTCAGTAATTACTAAACACAACAAAAAAGAGCTTTTTGCTTTCAAATTGATTCATAGAAACTATACATTGTTTATTAATCAACTATTTTAACAGTTGTGTAATATAAATTAATAAATGAATGTTAAATATAATATAACTATCATAATACAATTATGTATTAATTAATAAATAATTTTAAGTTAGTTTAATATTTAAAGTAATTGTTTGTTAATTTGTTTGATTTTAATTTTTCTATGTAATACAATATAAGTCAAAAATATTCTGTTCTTAGATGTGTAAAGTCATATTTACTATAATTAAATTACATTCTTTTAATTATGATTATTAATAACTAGGGATGTAACGGTATTGTAAATACCGTTGTACCGCAATATCAAATTTTTTCGATAATACCGTGGTCGCGTGACTCGATAAAATGATAGGTCTTCTGAGAAAAGTT